>JAJHSJ010002130.1:0-44581 GCA_021015155.1 Magnolia officinalis
AGTAAAACTGGGTCCAGTAGAGACGATGGCTCACTAGTGCATAAACTGGTGTATGTGTCTGTACCTTTCACCATTAGTTTTTACGGAGTCAATTAAGTGGATAGAAACCCCCCTTAATCATGGGTGTGCATTCAACATTCATTTCTCAATTGTTTTGCAAGATCTTCGGTGTAGATAAGATCAAGTAGTCTAGATCTGAAATCACGCGATGAAGACCAAGACTGAGGTGGAGCATTTGAGCTGACCCATGTAACCGTCTTGAGAAGGAGTTTTTTGACCTGAACCTTCTGGCGGGCCATATTTGAGCTCTAAAAACATATAGAAGGAGGTCAAGGCCAGCTAGCCGAGCTGATCTTCATGAACATCCTGAGGAAGAGCTCCCTGAGTTGGGCCCTTCAGTCGACTATGGTTGATCATCCTGATCGGTTACCGACCTGCCCACATTCGAGCACCAAGATCGAGCTCCCTTCCTTGGTGAAACAAGCGACATCTTGGATGACCATCCTCTTCATCTTATCATACGGGGTGAGACATTGGGAACAGTCGTGGGAGAGCTCAGTGTTCGTGCTCTTCCAAAGAAGGTGGAGGCACTTCATTTCCTAGCGAACGGGGCCGTCGGGTGGACAAATCTCATACAGTAGATTACTGGTTTCTTGGCTGTTGAGGAGCTCCTTGGTCGTGACTGATACCAGTCGACCACATGACGTGCATAGACATCTGAGCCGACCTCGTACTTCTAGCCAGAACACTTCTACCCATAATAGGTCTAATTGTCAATTTAATAGCCGATCACATGGATTTCTTTTTCCTTGTAATGTCTTAAGAAACACTTGGATTAATTTATCCTAACCTCCCATTAAAGGGCCAAGAAAATAGATAGTCCAAAGTTATTGCAGGGAAAGGAGTCTAGCCATTCATCTAGACGATTAGTCATGTTAGCCCCAACTTGATTTCACACGCCCTTGCAAGGATCACTTCGATAATGTCATACAAACCATATGAGGTGTTCAGTAAAATGGATGGTGAAGATTAATTATAGGAATTTTTCTTTTTTATGATTTAATCATGTATCTGCTTTTTGATTGCATGTGTGCCTTGGGCAACAAATCATCCAGATCAATGGGTGGGGTTTGTTCCTGGCAATGCTAGGCCTGGGTCTGCCCCCAACACTTAAAAGACCAAAGTCCTAAGCACAATACCTAAAGAAGAGACCCGAGACAATATAATATAGATGATCCGATATCTTAAATCTCAATCCCACTTTGCTGCATTTGGATGGTCACAGTGGTTGATAACAATTGATGGTAAGTTTGAAACAACTATATGAGAGAGGGAGCTCTCCCTCTTTTTTTTTTTTTTAATCTTCCCTTTTCTCCTTCTCTCTCTTCCTCTCTTTCTCTCTGTCTTTTCCTTTGAAGAGAAAAAGGCTATCTTGAAACAAAGGGGTGAGAGAAGCTTTTATAGAGCTGCGTCAAATTTCTGATCTTTCTCTGGGGCTTTATTGGCAAGAACCTTGAGACAATTTTACCTAGGGTTTTGTGGGCATAGATGGGTTGACTTTTTGGGGTCAGCAGAGGTGGCGGCAATTGGATTTTTGCCACTATGTTGGACTTGAATTTTCAGGTGTAATTGAAACCCTATTGCTTAAAGTGCCATGTGACGCTACCTAATTGGTCAATGAATACTGACGAAAATGGGTTTTTGGCGAGGCTTCAACTCATCTTTTTTGCCTTGCCTTGAGTTTGGAGGGGCATTAAAGAGGTCCCAAGTTGGGTAGGTTTGGGTTTTAGGAGTTTTCGGGCTACAAGGTTTTAGCATCCATTATAGGGTTCTACAGTCTCTAAGTGTTAGGGCTTTAGATGCGGTTCAAGCATTTTGGAGTTTTGAGTTTTAGGATTTTGGCTTCAGTTTTGGGGTTTTGAGTGTGGTCGATTATGCTGTTTAGTAGGGTGTCTGTTGTTGATATCTTAAATATGTAAATAATTGGGTTTATTGATGTCATCGATAGACCACTTGATGCTATCGAGCAGTGGTCGATGCCATCAACAGGTGCTCGATGCCATCGAAAAAGTCTGAAAAATCCATATTTTGTCACTGGAATGTTTTGGTGTTTTACTCGATGTCATCGACAAGTGCTCGATGCCATTGGAAAAGTCCGAAAAATCCATATTTTGTCACTGGAATGTTTTGGTGTTTTGCTTGATGTCATCGAAGTCCTATTGAAGGTGCCATTAAGCGTGCGTGCAGAATTGTGCAAGTGTGGGATTTGTTTCTTATTTCGATTGTGATACTATGTTATGCTATATATAGTGGGTGTAATCGGGATTTTGGGAAAAGGAAGAGGTGTTCTACACTTTCTAATTTGTTCCTAAGGGTTTCAAGGGCATAGCTTGGGCTTGTGGAGTAGATTCGATGCTTGTTCAAATTAGTAATCTCTCTCTTGTAATTTCTACTTTTATAGTACATTACTCATCGCTTTATGCTTTGGTTTTTTCCTGAAACAGTATTTCCATATAAAATTTTGAATGTTTGTATTTGGACTTGGTTGTGCGATTAGTAGTGCTTTGTTTGATTCAACTTTGTGTGCTTCGCAGTTCCCCAACAATTGGTATCAGAGCTAATATTGGGAAGCATATCGAATTTGAAAGCAATATATCAATGTCACCTAATCTGAAGTTAGATGTTGAAAAATATTTCGGCAAAAACAATTTTGCATTATGGAAGGTCAAGATGATCGACGTACTAGTTCAACAAGGTTTAGACAATGTCCTCCTTGAAAAGCGATTGGAATTTATGACTGAAGATGAATGAAACAAGATGGACAAGAAAGTGAGAACCTCTATCCAATTGTGTTTAATAGATGAGGTCCTCTATATTGTCATGAGAGAGAAAACTGCAGCAAGTAACAGGCAGAATTAGAGAACATCTATGTGAAGATATTTAATCGAGAATTCTTTGTACATAAAGCTTTAATTGTTCAATCTGAAGATGGTAGAGGGGGTTGTTGTTGAGCTGCACATTAGTAACTTTAATAGATTGATTTACAAATTATTGGATATGGAGGAAATGATGAAAGATGAAAATCAAACATGCATTCTGTTGAATTCTATCTTGGCTTCTTATGAGTCATTCAAGGACTCATTGTGCACTGGTAAAACTACCATTAACATCAAGACCGTTATCTAAGCCCTATAGTCGAAGGCAATGAGAAAGAAAAATGGTGACATGGGTACTTCTACAGATGCACTGGTTATAAGGTGGCAAAATTCTAAGCGGAACAGTGGATCTTCACGATCGAGGTCCAAATCCAAGTGCAAGGACAAAGGCAAGTTGAAGTGATGAAATTATGGGATGACTGGGCACATGAAGAATGATTGTCAGAATCTGTAACGTCTCGAAAAAATCCGTACAAAGACCCGAGTACCACCTCAGGCAGAAATCACTAAGGACCAAATCCTTTAGAAATTAGGCGAGAGTTAACTAGTGTTAAACTAGATTTTATATGAAATTAGCACTAATCACTTTAAATATGATCTGCAAGACCTAAAACTTGTAGAATCATTGACGCTTGGTTACCGTAAAATCTAGGATCAAACTCTATTCCCGGTTGCTCTCGAGAGCACATTGAAACTTCGTATCGGACCTGGACAGCACGTCAAAAGTCCGATTACTACAAAATTATATAATTAAGACCACCTTGCTGGACTTGACCACCTCCTCAGAAATCAGGTCCAAATAGTATTCCGAAGCTATTCACTTGAGCCCAGAGCAAAGTGTGTAAGAAACGTGAATATCTTTAGAAATAAACTCAAACTTAAGTAATCTGAGTCATTCCGTTTGCGGGCAAGTTGTAAGGATTCAGACCGTCAGAATCTCACCCAATTACACCCTCGGATCGGGAGAAATTTCCCACACACCAGTGCACTTGTGGCCCCGATCGAGTACCGGTGACCGTCGAACTGAAACTGGTCCGCCACGGTCGATCTGTAAATCTGATCAGACCAAAAATTTAACCTGACCTAGATCTAATGTCAGGGAGCTTAAGTCCGGCCGCACGTAGAAAAGGGGCCTCCAGAAGTGCTCCGTTGGATCGGAACAAGCACCCTTTGGTTATAACCTAAGTATACCATGGCCCTGGGGCCATTCCTATCAGTTCTGGGCCTATATAAGGGCTTAAAACCCTCACTCTCTCACTCCATACGAATTCTCTAAACCCTAAGAGAGAGAGAAGAAAAGAAAGAGAAGGAAAGAGAGAGAAGGAGAGAGAGATCTGGAGTCACCCTTGGGATTCGATCCCTGCTACTCCATGTGCCTTACCACCACTTCTGTATCGCTCTACCGGCGATACCGATCCTGTTCTTAGGTAAGAAAACAACTAACCCTAATCTGTTCTAGGGTTTCAAATAGTTGAAATGATGAAATAGATAACCTAGTTCATGCTATAGGTTGTCATTCTACCGGTGACAAAGACTACGTATTTAAATTGAATCCGTTACGCGTTTACCGATGTAAGGTGCAGACTATAAATGTATAGGTTATGGTTTTAAAGGCTTTCAATGTCGGTTAATGATTTATAACTGACGTGGGTGCTTTTTCACAAGTAAAATGCGTTGTCTGTTTCGCCTTACAATTATATATGAACTATGTGGAATATAGTGTATTTTATGTATATGTTGAGATGTTTGAATACGTATGGAATTTGAATTTATACCTAACATGATTATCTGTCGTGGATATATGTTTGTTATATATGCGACAACTCCTTGGCGAAAGGATTTGCCCTAAATCACGTCACGGCCAATATACGTTATATATGTTAAAGTGTGTAGCCCAAGTGTTTGTGGAAATGATTAAATGAATATGGAACCCGGATTCATGCATGCCATGATTATCCACCGTGGGTATATGCGTGTGGTATACGGGGAACTCCCTAGAAAAAGGATTTGGCCTAATACATGTGTAGTCAACATACATCATGTATGATGATGTATGTAGCCTAAGTGTTTGTAGAAATGTCTGAATGAGGTAGTTGTTACTAAGAAGTACTTTATATGAGGGTTGAGATATGAATCTTGGTTACCTTAATTATGTGTATGATTTCCTCCATGTACATTACATTATGATGTCTGTTTTATTTATGGAATGAATGTGTCTGAAATATGTTTGTGTTGCACTTTACAACATGCTCATATGATTGTAAGAATTGAATTATTTATTCATTACTGCTTTGACTGTCTCATATGATTACCTGTTGAAATTGAATGAGGTTGGGACTATGATATAGTCCAGGCAATCAATAATAGGCCCTGATTTGGTGGCTGAGGTTGTTTTCACCACCATGGATGTGTTCGGTGAACCCGAGGCGTACATTGGTTGTTGGCCGTGGTTAGGCCACACGAAGTGCTCACGCGCTTCATGTCGAGCTATTGATGTACGCTCGTACTAGTCGAGCTCGTCAAGTAACCCGATTTGCCTATTATATGTTCACCATATATGGACACTAATGTTTGAACCTAAGATACCAAACTCACTAGTGAAACCCCGTTAAACCATGCTACCTCGATCCGCTAAGACTCATGAGCCGGACATGGTGGTATGGGACACCGTGGTCGAGCTGTCGGCCTACGCCAGGGTGACGAGTCCACCCGTAGTGACCAGTGAGCAACCAAAGCTCGTGAGCCGAGCACGGTGGTATGGGACACTATATTTGAGCTGTCGGCCTACACTGATAAGGTGACGAGCCCTTTGTAGTGATCTCGAGCATACTCTGAACCTGCGTTGAGGCGACGAGCCTTTCGGTAGTAATCAGAGTATAAACTAGGCCTGCACTGATCAGGTGACGAGTCCTTAGCAGCGACCTAGAACCGCAACATTGTATGAGAGTTACTAGGATTAACGACCCTAGGACGGATCATTGTTTGGGAAATGACATAAGGGAGGTACCTTAGTTTCCCAAATCCTGTTGTATGAAAAGGACTAATAGAACTTGGTAATCATGTGCATGCACCGCATTACGTGTGTGTTTGACGTAGCAGGTCAAGCACTGAGGAAGGGTTGCATGCGCGATCGTGAGATGAAGTCGCTGAGGGAGCGTAGGCGAGGGTATGCATCGTTATTTCATATCATTCTCGCATTAACAAGAGTACTTAGGACTTGATTGCTGTATTGTGTTATCATTACTACTTGACTAAATTGATCACATGTTAACCTTTACTTTATTGTGTCACTGAGTTGATCACTCACTCCCACGTTACAGGACCGTGTTTTAAACACAAACCAAACTCTGTCTTGATTTCAGATGGCGACGTGACTCCTGAGGTGGAGCCGAACTTTTGTGATGACGAGGAGGCATTCTCGTACATGCAGTTTTCAGGTGGGTTCATGTGAGCCGTTCTGAATCGACGGGGCTTCAGAGTTCATACTTTGTAGAGGACTACCATTTTGAACATTTTATATTTTGACACAATACTTGTACTTATTGACCTGGCAACGTTTACATACTTTGGGGACCTATATTGGTTTGTACTGTTCTATAATTCGTTTCAGTCTTCCGCTTGTGTATTACAACTGTCCCTAGATTATGTGTTGCTGTTTTGGCTTAATCTCACTCATGTTTAATGCACTAACACGGACAACATTTAATCATCATTATCTATGTTGCATAAGTGATACATTGAAACTCGGGAGTTAAGTCTTTACTCGACCCCCGATTTTTAGGGCGTTACAAGTTGGTATCAGAGCATGATTTAAATTAAACTGGACCTGGGTTATAGTCACACGATGCACATTGACGTACTTTGACTTAGGAGGGAGCGACGGAACGTAGAAACAGACTTAGGATTTTCCAAATTCGCCGAACGGCGAAACCGACCGAAATCGACCGCTGAGATTGGACCCGTACACACCCATGATCACGCAAAATGATCCCAACCCACTTCTAGACCGTCAATTGACGGGTTTAGACCATGTTTTATCCCATCCCAGCCGTTTAAAAATCGATAAACGTGAATATACATCAGAATCTACTCGAAATGACCCGAAACGGATTAAAACAGAGTCGGGGGCCAAACAGGACACTTCCAGGGGGACTCAGAGTGGGCCCCACATATTTTAGAGTCCAGGGGCTAAGAGGACCTCGCCGGACTATCCAGAGACGGGAGAGGACCTCACCGGTTTGGCGAGGCCTCGTCGCCAGACGGGCCTGGTCGGGCGGGCCGACTCGGGCCGATGCCTTTTGGATGTTGTGTGGCCCACTGATGCATGTGGGGTCGATTAAAACTCCTTCTAACACACCTCTCCTTCATAAACTGCCCTTCCAAGCTCTCCCTTTCTCCAAAAATTTCAGATTTTCTACTCAAATCCCCTCCTCTAAACACTCATTTTACCATTTTCGTACAACCCTCACACCACCCCTTCAAAAACCTCTACCACAACTGTCAACCCTTTCCGTTCTCTCCCATTTGAGCTCTTAAACCCTCCATTTGAGTCTCAAATTCGTGTAAACCCACTAACCCATCATATTTCATCATTTTCCCTCTTTATCCCCTTTCATTTGAGCCTTTACACCCTCCTTTGAGGCTCAAATCCGACGAGACCTAAAGATCCCATCCCTTTTCTCCCTTTCTTCACTCTTCCATGGCTCTATTCGAGCTTATTACGGCCATTTTCTCGATTTCCACCCTTCTTTCTCTCATGGGAAAGAAAATGGCTCATGTGGAAGAAGCTGGGCCTAGTCACCCTACTCGTTCGAGGAGACCGAGAGGTGCCACCGCGAGTACAAGCGTCAATCGGGAGTTTCAGACTAAGAGGGATCTCGATCCCCAGGCTCCCGTCGGAAGGGCTCTGTTGACAAAGCTGTCGCACGGAGTTTATGAGGGCCGTAGGGTCCTTTTTGAAGCTCATGTGGATAGGTGGCTATTTGGGGAATACCTGTTGTTCGAACGCCTGGAAGCAACCAGGTGGGGTTTGCTATTTGAGGGCGAGTACCACGCAAATGTGGGCACTGTCCGAGCCTTCTATGCCCACATTTTAGAGCCTACGCTGGAGTCCTTGCAGTTCAAAATCCCCTTTGGAAGAGATCGGGAAGCCACAATTGACGTTAGTTTAATATCTAGGCTTATGAATGTGCCCCTTGGCGTGGTACATGCAAGTGAGTAGAATATGAAGAGTGCACGTGAAAGGGATCACCGCACACGGTTCCTTTGTGGCCGACTGATTCAGTGGCAGCCAAACAATAACCTTTTAGTGACCAATATGACTGACGACTTCCGTCTACTCCATCACATTTTCACGTTCAACGTTTACGCAGGTGGAGCAATCGCAACGAGTGTACGCGACTGATGGTAGATTTCATGTACCAAGTGGGGCAGGGAGAGAAGTTGTGCGTGCCTACATATATTTTGCGACAGATAGTTCTTACCGCACGCTCCAATAGAATGACTGATTCGCTCCCCTTCGGCCGACTCATATGCAAGATTGCACATGAGTTTGGCTACAGACTTGGGGCAGAAAGGTCGGTGCCGATCCATAATATCAATGAAACTACTCTCAATCAAATGGACATCGGGCCACGACAACGACAAGCCTGACTTGATGAGAGCAAGGATGAGAAGGAGAACGAAGAGGAAGAGAATGAGGAAGGTGGTGCTGAAATAGAAGAAGAACAGAGCGAGGAAGAGAGGAGGCCCAGGATACGGATGAGAGCTCTCCTCCTACAGCACCGGAGCAGGATACTGATCGGGCTGCTAGGGATGCCCATTTAGCTCGACTTGAGGAGGGTCAGGCTGTCCTACGACAAGATATGATCGATCTTCGAGCCCTCATGAAACACAAGTTTAAGAAAGTGACTCGCACTTTGAAGTCTATCCTGTGCTGCTTGCAGGATAAGGGTGCCCCTCCTTCATCGCCAGACTCGGATGCCTAGTCATCCATGTCATTGCCCTATGGCTTGTTTTGTTGCTGTGATAGGATCTTTGTGTTTTCATGTTGATAGGCCTAGTAGTGTAGTAGTTGGTAGAATGTTTTAAATGTTTGAAGTCTTGGTTGTATTAGCTCACATGCATCTTCTGTCATGATTCATGTAACACTGTGTCTCATGCATTATGACAATTTTGGTAAATGAAATGCATGAAGTTGCTTTAATCTATGTATGAATGCTGCGTAAAAGTGTTTGTGAGTATGCTGAATCTGACCTTGGTTGCACCCTATGTTGGATATAGGGAATGCCACCTAAGGCTGCACGGGTTGCGGCGCGTCTCACTTTTGGCAAACTGACTGACGGGGCACCTCCCCTGAGTGATAGCCAGACGGACCCTAGTTCTGGCCCGACCCACACTGCTATGCCGGATTCCCAGCCGGCTACTAGCCCTGCACTGGGCCGACACCTATGACACTGCCCGTGGTGCCACTTGTTACGTCATTGGTTCCTGAGCAGAACCGTGCTTGTACGTCGACGCCACCTATGCCTCAGCAGGCTCCCCCTACTGATAGGCTGGAGCAGATGATGCTGTTGATGCAACAGCAGCGGGCACAGTATCAGCAGAAGCAGGTACAGTATCAGCAGTAACAGGCACAACAGCAACAGCAGCAACAACAGTTTTTGACCTCTATGGCTGGTATTTTTGCCCAGAATATGGGGGTGACTCCACCTGCATCACCTATGCACTCTGTTAGGACCTCTAGTGCTAGCGGCACGTTTGAACGATTCTAGGGCTTACGGCCTCCTACTTTTGCGGGTACTCACTGACCCAAGGAGGCTGAGTATTGGCTTGACCGCATCTCTAAGATGCTCAAGCCGCTGCGCTGCAGTGAGTCAGAGTAGGTAGAGCTGGTTACCTTCATGTTGGAGAAGGAGGCTAGCTTGTGGTGAGACAGTGTTCTCTGCACTGTTGCTGAAGACTATGTGTGGACGTGGAAGGCTTTCGAGACGCGCTTCCACGAGAAGTATTATCCTCTCACGTACCGCCATGAGAAGGAGAGTGAGTTCCTACGCCTTCGACAAGGAGGCATGATAGTGGCGGAGTATGAGAACAGGTTTACAGAGTGGGGTAGGTATTCCCCCTGATATTAGGGGATAAAGATATGCAGATGCGACAACTTGCTGAGGGTCTGCGACCAGAGATCCACTAGAAGATGTGCTGCGCTAGCATATCTACTTATGCTGAGCTAGTCGGCATGTCCATGCAGGCTGAGCAGGACGGGGATAGATAATCCCGTATGCGAGCACCCGTGGCCCCTAGGCCCCGATCTGATTTCCCGCCCAGGCCGTTCCTCGGTAAGAGGCCGCGTGCAGATTCACCGTCGAGGCTTATGGTTCCACTTGCCTAGACGAGACAACCTGATATGTGGTGTGCCTATTGTAAGAGGCCGGGCCACTTAGAGGTGAACTGTTTCACCAGGATGCGGGAAAACGGCTTCTCACTGCCGCAAAGGATCAACCGCCAGGTTCCTCAGGCCATTTCAGCACCACCTCTACGGACAGCACCTGCACATCCATCCTTCAGGCCCCCTGCACCTCGCTTCAGGCCACTTCAACGGCCCATGGTTCCGCAGCCGAACCGTCTACAGCAGGCTCGTGTGCACTCACTTACAGCTGAGGCATCCGAGGCAGTCAATGCAGCGTCGATGACTTTTGAGGTCACCACACAGATCTAAGCTACTTCAATCTTCTTGCTGGTGGACACTGGGTCCACTACCTCTATGATATCATGCACGACAGTCAAGCGACTGGGGTTGGATACTGCTCCTACGAAGGGAGTGAGGGTCATCACCGCCACAGGGACCTTGTCTAATGTTACCAAGATGTGCGAGGGCTGCCCGATAGACTTAGGGGGCAGGATGATACTAGTCGACCTGATCGTCGTCTCCCTATTTCATTACGACGTTATTTTCGGTATGGACTGGCTCACTGGGATGCGAGCAGAGATCGATTGTGAGACTAGGGTGGTGACAGCCCATGGACCTAAGGGCACAACTTTTACTTTCCCTGTTCAGGTCAGTCATCCTTCCCGGTTGAGGTGTTACGCTTCTTTGTTGAAGGGTATTGATGGTCCGACGCTTGTGGACACGTGTGTAGTTCAGGATTTTGCGAATGTGTTTGAGACGATTCCTAGTTTGCCTCCTTGGCGTGAGATCGATTTTACCATAGACCTTATGCATGGTGCGACACCTATTTCATTACCGACTTATCACATACCTCTATGTGAGATGGACGAGCTGAGGTAATAGATCAATGGTCTATTAGAGGTCGGTTTCATACGACCTAGTGTGTTCCCTTGGGAGGCACTAGTGTTGTTCGTAAAGAAGAAGGACGGGTCACTGCGATTATGTATCGATTATTGCAGACTGAACCAGGTGACGGTGAAGAACAAGTATCCCTTATCCAGGATTGATGACCTGTTTGATCAGTTGAAGGGGGCACCATACTTTTCGAAGATCGATCTACAGTCGGGGTATCATCAGTTGCGCGTCAGGGATGAGGACGTGCAAAAACGGCTTTCAGGATCTGTTTTGGGCACTATGAGTTCCTTGTGATGTCGTTCGGCCTTATGAACGCAACAGCCGTCTTCATGGACTTGATGAATCAGGTGTTTCGGCCTTTTCTATTCCGATTCGTCATCATGTTCATAGATGACATCCTGATATATTCCACGAGTCGAGAATATCACGAGGAGCACCTGAGAGCAGTCTTTGATACTCTTAGGAAGAACCAGCTATTTGCGCAGTACAAGAAGTGCGACTTTTGGAAGGAATAAGTCAGGTTCCTGGGACATGTGGTGTCCAAGGAAGGGATAGCGGTGGATTTGGCTAAGGTAGCCACAATACAGGACTGGCGGTAGCCCGATTCGGTTACTGAGGTGAGGAGTTTTCTGGGACTCGCTGGCTACTATCGACGATTCATTTGGGACTTCTCGAAGATAGCCAGACCTTTGTCTCAGTTGACTTAGAATGATCTTAAGTTCGCCTGGAATGAGAAGGCGGAAGCAGCTTTCCAGGAGCTGAACGACAAATTGACGTCCGCCCCTGTGCTAGTATTGCCAGAGCAAGGGGATAAGTATATTATATACACCGACGGGTCTCGCGTTGGTCTGAGTTGTGTCCTTATGCAGAAGGACAGGGTGATTGCATATGCGTCGAGACAGTTGAGGAAACACGAGGAGAATTACCCTACACACGACTTGAAGTTAGCAGTCATCATCTTTACACTGAAGCTCTGGAGACATTATCTCTATGGAGAGGAGTTCGAGCTTTTCTGCGACCACAAGAGCCTTTATTATATATTCACAGAGAGGGACCTGAATATGAGACAGTGGCGATGGATGGAGACCTTGAAGGAAGGTCTCTTACCATCCTGGCAAGGCCAAACTTGTGGCAGACACGTTGAGCCGCAAGAAGACGATAGCTTTTGCGGCTCCGTTGATGATAGCAGAGTGGGATATGGTCGAGTTTGTGCGTGATTTTGAGCAGAAGCTTACGGTGGAAGAACCGTTCGAGAGCGTCGCACATGTTTGTGCCCAGCCACTGATTGATGATCGAATCATAATGGCGCAGCGAGAAGATGAACACTTAGAGGAGATGAGTAAAAGGGCTAGTGACGACGAGGACGCCGAGTGGAGAGTTGGTACGGATGAAGGCTTACGTTACCGTGGCCGCCTATGTGTTCCAGATCTTCCTGACTTGCGGAAGGAAGTTCTCGGAGCTGCTCACAATTCAAGGATGGCAATGCATCCTGACAGCACTAAAATGTATCGCGACATGAAAAGGTCGTACTGGTGGGACAACATGAAGGCTGACATAGCAGAGCATGTATCGTTGTCTCACGTGTAAGCAGGTCAAGGCAGAGCATCGCCGACCTCTTGGACTACTTCAGCCCCTGCCCATAGCTGAATGGAAATGGGATTTCATCTCTATGGATTTCATCGCAGGGCTACCAAAGACGAGGAAGGGACATGACTCTATTTGGGTGATCGTGGACTGATTGACTAAGTCGGCCCACTTCCTCTCGATTAAAGTCTCAAACTCTGCAGATGAGTTGGCTAGGCTGTACATTAAGGAGATAGTGCGTCTTCATGGAGTTCCCTTGGAGATTGTGTCGGACCGAGACACGCGATTCACATCTATCTTCTGGAGTAGTATCCAGCAAGCGATGGGAGTGAAGTTGAAGTTCAGTACCGCGTTCCACCCGCAGACTGAAGGGCAGACAGAACGGGTAAATCAGGTGTTAGAAAATATGTTGCGAGCTTGTGTACTCGATTTCAAGGACAGTTGGGATGATTGTCTTCCTTATACAGAGTTCACTTACAATAACAGTTTTCAGGCGAGTATTGACATGGCTCCTTATGAGGCCTTGTATGGGCGCCCTTGCCGAGCACCGCATTGCTGGGTAGAGGTTGGCGAGCACAGTTTGATTGGCCCAGAGTTAGTACAGGCGACCTCAGAGTAGATCGATATTATCAGGCGTCGACTTCTGACAGCCCAGAGCAGACAGAAGAGTTATGTCGATACAAGGCAGCGACTGCTAGAGTTCGAAGTTGGAGACCATGTATTTCTCCGAGTTTCCCCCATGAAGGGAGTCCTGCGTTTTGGCAAGAAAAGGAAGCTTACGCCGCGGTTCATTGGCCCATTTCAGATACTTGATTGAGTGGGTGTGGTAGCGTACCGTCTTGCTCTGCCCACACCACTTGCGGGCGTGCACAACGTATTTCATGTATCTATGCTGAAGAAATACGTTCCTGATCCTTCCCGCATTATCAGATGAGAGCAGGTACAGTTGAGTGAGGATGCTACATATATATTGCAACCGACGCGTATCTTAGACAGGAGGGAGCAGGTATTACGTAGCAAGGTTATCCCACTGGTGAAGGTACTATGGACACGTCATACTGAGGAAAAGGCTATGTGGGAGACCGAAGCCGAGGTTCAAAAGAACTACCCTCAGATTCTCGAGGAATACGAAAAGGTAATAATTTCGAGGACGAAATTTTTCTTTAAGGGAGGTAGATTGTAACGTCTCGAAAAAATCCGTACAAAGACTCGAGTACTACCTCAGACAGAACTCACTAAGGACCAAATCCTTTAGAAATTAAGCGAGAGTTAACTAGTGTTAAACTAGATTTCATGCGAAATTAGCACTAATCACTTTAAATACGATCTGCAAGACCCAAAACTTGTAGAATCATTAACGCTAGGTTACCTTAAAATCTAGGATCAAACTCTATTCCCGGTTGCTCTCGGGAGCATATTGAAACTTCGTATCGGACCTGGACATTGAAACTTCGTATCGGAGCCTTGCTGGACTTGACCACCACCTCGAAAATCAGATCCAAATAGTATCCTAAAGCTATTCGCTTGAGCCCGGAGCAAAGTGTGTGAGAAACACGAATATCTTTAAAAATAAACTCAAACTTAAGTAATTTGAGTCATTCCGTTTGCGGACAAGTTGTAAGGATTCAGACCGTAAGAATCTGACCCAATTACACCCCTCGGATCGGGGAAATTCTCCACACATGCCAGTGCACTTGTGGCCCCGATCGAGTACAGGTGATTGTCAAACTGAAACTGATCCGCCGCGGTCGATCTGTAAATCTAATCGGATCGAAAACTTAACCTAAACTAGATTCAATATCAGGGAGCTTAAGTCCGACCGCACGTAGAAAAGAGGCCTCCAGAAGTGCTCCGTTGGATCGGAATAAACACCCTTTGGTTATAACCTAAGTATACCATGGCCCTGGGGCCATTCCCATCAGTTCTGGCCTTATATAAGGGCTTAAAACCTTCACTCTCTCACTCCATACGAATTCTCTAAACCCTAAGAGAGAGAGAGAAGAAAAGAAAGAGAAGGAAAGAGAGAGAAGGAGTGAGAGAGAGTTGGAGTCACCCTTGGGATTCGATCCCTGCTACTCCACGTGCCTTACCACCACTTTCGTATCATTCTACCAGCGATACCGATCCCGTTCTTAGGTAAGAAAACCTAACCCTAATCCATTCTAGGGTTTCAAATATTAAAATGATGAAATAACTAACCTAGTTCATGCTATAGGTTGTCATTCTGCCGGTGACAAAGACTACGTGTTTAAATCGAATCTGTTACGCGTTTCCGGCGTAAGGTGCGGACTATAAACGTATAGGTTATGGTTTTCAAGGCTTTTGATGTCGGTTAATGATTTATAACTGACGTGGGTGCTATTTCACATGCAAAATGCGTCGTCTGTTTCGCCTTACAATTATATATGAACTATGTGAAATATAGTGTATTATATGTAATGTTGAGATGTTTGAATACGTATGGAATTTGAATTTGTGCCTAACATGATTATCTGTTATGAACATATGTTTGTTATATATGCGATAACTCTTTGGTGAAAGGATTTGCCTTAAATCACGTTACAGCCAATATACGTTATATATGTTAAAGTGTGTAGTCCAAGTGTTTGTAGAAATTATTAAATGAATATGAAACCCGGATTCATGCATGCCATGATTATCCGCCGTGGGTATATGCGTGTGGTATACGGGGCAACTACCGAGTAAAAGGATTTGGCTTAATACATGTGTAATCAACATACATCATGTATGATGATGTATGTAGCCTAAGTGTTTATAGAAATGTCTGAATGAGCTAGTTGTTACTAAGAAGTACTTTGTATGAGGGTTGAGATATGAATCTCGGTTACCTTAATTATGTGTATGATTTCCTCCATGTACATTACATTATGATGTCTGTTTTATTTATGGAATAAATGTGTGTGAAATCATGTTTGTGTTGCACTTTACAACATGCTCATATGATTGTAAGAATTGAATTATTTGTTCATTACTGCTTTGACTATCTCATATAATTACCTGTTGAAATTGAATGAGGTTGGGGCTATGATATAGTCCAGGCAATCGGTAATAGGCCCTGATTTGGTGGCTGAGGTTGTTTTCACCACCTTGGACGTGTTCGGTGAACCCGAGGCATACATTGGTCGTCGGCAGTGGTTAGGCCACACGAAGTGTTCACGCGCTTCATGTCGATCTATTGATGTGCGCTCGTACTAGTCGAGCTCGTCAAGTAACCCGATTTGCCTATTATATGTTCACCACATATGGACACTAATGTTTGAACCTAAGGTACCAAACTCACCAGTGAAACCCCGTTAAACCATGGTACCTCGATCCGCTAAGACTCATGAGCCAGACATGGTGGTATGGGACACCGTGGTTGAGCTGTCGCCTACGCCGGGGTGACGAGCCCACCCGTAATGACCAGTGAGCAACCAAAACTCGTGAGCCGAATACGGTGGTATGGGACACTATATTTGAGCTGTCGGCCTACACTGATAAGGTGACGAGCCCTTTGTAGTGACCTTGAGTATACTCCGAACCTGCGTTGAGGCGACAAGTCTTTCCGTAGTAATCAGAGTATAAACTAGGCCTACACTGATCAAGTGACGAGCCATTTGCAGCGACCTAGAGCCGCAACATCGTATGAGAGTTACTAGAACTGACGACCCTATGATGGATCATTGTTTGAGAAATGACATAAAGGAGGTACCTTAGTTTTTCAAATCCTACTGTATGAAAAGAACTAATAAGAACTTGGTAATCATGTGCATGCACCGCATTACGTGTGCGTTTGGCGTAGCAAGTCAAGCACTGAGGAAGGGTTACATGCGCGATCGTGAGATGAAGTCGCTGAGGGAGCGTAGGCGAGGGCATGCATCATTATTTGATATCATTCTCCTATTAACAAGAGTACTTAGGACTTGATTGCAGTATTGTGTTATCATTACTGCTTGACTGAATTGATCACATGTTAACCTTTGCTTTATTGTTTCACTGAGTTGATCACTCACTCCCACATTACGGGGTGGTGTTTTAAACACCAACTAGACTTGTCTTGATTTCAGATGGCGACGTGACTCCTGAGGCGGAGCCAGACTTTTGTGATGACAAGGATGCATTCTCGTACATGCAGTGTTAGGAGGGTTCATGTGAGCCATTCTGAATCGACGGGGCTTCAGGGTTCATACTTTGTAGAGGACTACCATTTTGAACATTTTGTATTTTGATACAATACTTGTACTTATTGACCTGGCAATGTTTACATACTTTGGGGTCCTATACTGGTTTATACTGTTCTATAATTCGTTTAAGTCTTCTGCTTGTGTATTACAATTGTCCCTGGATTATGTGTTGCTATTTTGGCTTAATCTCACGCATGTTTAATGCACTAATACGGACAACATTTAATCATCATTATCTATGTTGCATAAGTGATGCATTGAAACTCGGGAGTTAAGTCTTTACTCGACCCCCGATTTTTAAGGCGTTACAAAATCCTAAATATAGAAAAGAGAATTCAGAGGGTTCTTTTAGGAAGTGAACAGTAGTGACCTACTCACCACATCAAAATCCGGGTACTTCAACGAAGAGTGGATTTTGAATACAGGAACTTCGTACCACATGACCCCTCAATGAAGTTGGTTCACTAGTTACAGTGAGTGTGATGGTGGTCATGTGTTTATGGGCAATGATAATGCCTGTAAAGTGGTGGCTGTTGGACCGGTACACATCATGATGTTTAATGATATGGAGCATATCTTGACCGAAGTAAGACACGTTCCTAATTTGAGGAAGAGCATGATATCTCTGGGAGAACTCGTGGCACTTGGGTGCAGATTTACCAAGTTTGATCATGTCCTTAAAGTTTCAAAGGGAGCACTCATAGTCATTAAGGCATAGAGGAATGAAAATCTTTACATGTTGATCGAAAGCACTTCATTGGGTGGATTTGCAACGTCTGTAGAGGATTTTACGTCTACACGTACGTGACATGCATGCTTAGGCCACATGAGGGAGCGGGGCATGAAAGTACTTTCTGACTGTTGTTTAATTCCAATTTTTAAAAGTTTTAATTTTGATATATGCAAGCATTGTATATCTGGTAAACAGTCAAGGTTATTTTTAAAGTATGATAAACATGTTTGTAAGGGTATTTTTTATTATGTGCATTCTGATGTGTGGGAGTTGGCGCTTGTGGTTTCTGGTGGAGGGTCATCATGGTTTGTCACATTCATTGACGACTATTTTAGAAAAATGTGAATTTATTTTATGAAAAATAAAATTGATATTTTCACCAACTTCAAGCAGTGGAAGGCGACGATGGAAAAATAATCAGGGCGAAAGGTGAAAGTATTGAGGATAAATAACGGCGGAGAATTCACTTATGGAGAATTCAATAGGTATTGCAAAGATGAAGGGATTGTGAGGCACAACACAATGCACCACACAAGAGCAGAATGGTGTGGCTAAGCGAATGAATCAAATTCTCTTGGGAAGGGCTCAATGCATGATCAATAATCCTAGGTTGGGCAAGGAATTGAGTACTGAAGCCGTTAACACGGCTTGTTACTTGGTGAATCGGTCCCCTTTTACGGCCATTGAATTTAAAATATAAAAGGAAGT
Organism: Magnolia officinalis; assembly: GCA_021015155.1. NCBI lineage: Eukaryota > Viridiplantae > Streptophyta > Magnoliopsida > Magnoliales > Magnoliaceae > Magnolia > Magnolia officinalis. The sequence continues at coordinate 18,448 of JAJHSJ010002130.1, forward strand.
GTGGAGTGGTCATCAAGTAGACTATTTGGGATTGCGTGTATTTGGTTGCGATGCTTAGTCTCATGTACCATCAGTTGAGAGAGATAATCTAGACCAAAGAGCTAAGAAATACATCTTTGTCGGATATGGTGGTGATGTGAAGGGGTAGGTTATATGACCGGATCACATGGAAAATCATCCTTAGTCACGACGTCAAATTCGACGAAGGATCCTTGTTCCATAAGGATGAGCACAAGGAGGTGGAAAAGTTGATTATGCACATTCAAATAGACAGATATGAGACACATGTTGATACTGAGGCGTAACCACCTATGAGAAGGAATCCACTAAGGGATTGTAGGTTACCGGCAAGATATGGGGATGACTTAAATGTCGCTTTTGCCCTCATTACAGATGAGTGGAATCCGTATACTCTTTAAGAGGCTCTTGATGGCCATAAAACAATCAAGTGCAAGTGGATCTTCAAGAACAAACATGATAGGTACAAGACAAGGTTAGTAGCGAACAGATATGCTCAGAGAGAAGGTGTCAACTTCACTGAGATATTCGAACTGGTTGTGAAGCAAGTATCTATTAAATTCGTGTTGGCACTGGTTGCTCAATAGTATCTAAAGCTAGAACAGATGGATGTGAAGACTTCCTGCATGAGGAATTGGAAGAACAGATCTAGAGGAAGCAATCGGAAGGTTACGAAATGTAAGGGACATAAAACAAGGTTTGCAAGTTGAAGAAGTCGTTGTATGGTCTGAAACAATCGCCTAGGCAGTGGTGTAAAAAGTTTGATTATTTCATAGTGAGTCAGATACTTAGCAAGAGTGAATATGATGATTGTGTCTATTACAAGACATTGAGTGATGGAAAATTCATTATCCTGGTTTTGTGCGTCGATGACATGCTTATCACCAATCATAGCATGTCTGAGATTGACTTACTGAAGACTCAGTTATCAGAGACATTCGAGTTGAAAGATCTGATGGCTGCAAAGAGGGTTCTCATCATTGACATACATAGATACATGAAGGTGAGCAAGCTATGGTTATCTCAGGCTGAATTCCTTGAGAAGGTATTGATGAAGTATGAGATGGACAAAGGAAAGCCGGTCGGCGTTCCTCACATGGCTTACTTCAAACTATCTTTAGAACAATATCCTAAAACAGATGAAAAAAAGAAAAATATGTCTTGTGTACCTTATTCAAGCACAATTGGCAAGTTGATGTATGTCATGGTTTGTATAAAATCAGATATTTCAAATGCGATTGGTGTTATTAACAGATACATGTCTAACCTTGGCAAACAACATTGAGAGACAGTGAAATGGCTACTTCGATATATTCGAAGTACGCATGGCTACATCTATCCTTTGAGAAATTAGAGGCTAAGTTAGTAGGCTATGTGGATTCCGATTACGCAGGTAGTGTGGATAATAGAATGTCGACTTCCAGTAACTCGTTTGTACTAGTAGGTGGAGCGATCAGTTGGATATCAAAGCTTCAGTTTGTGGTGACTCTTTTCATAACCGAAGCTGAGTATATGGAGGTGAAAGAAGCATTCAAGGAAAGTGTTTGGTTGAGAGGGATGAAAAATTAGTTGGGGCTTCAACATGGGGCCGTGCTGGTAAATTGTGATAATGAAAGTGCGATCAATTTGGCTAAAAATTCTGTTTATCATTCACTTACTAAATATATTGATGTGTGTCACCATTTTATCTAACAAATATTTGAGGAAGGAGACGTGACTCTAGAGAAAATTCACATGAGTGTGAATCCGGCTGACATGCTTATAAAGGTGGTTCTCACAGAGATGTTTAAGTTTTGTACAACTTTTCTAGTCTTGGGAATGGCGTAAATGGAAGACGGAATGTGCACGAGAAGCGATGGTGGAGCTATTATGTAAGGTAGAATTAGAGATGAGGATATGAAGCACATGGTGGATATTGCTATTTATGTCTTAAATATGTAAACAATGGGGTCTATCGATGTCATTGACAGACCACTCGATATCATCGAGCAGTTGTCAATGTCATCGACAAGTTCTTGATGCCATCGGAAAGCTCTGAAAAATCTATGTTTTATCGCTAGAACGTTTTGGTGTTTTACTTGATGCCATTGAAGGTATTCGATGCCATTGACAAATTGTCGATGCCATTGAAGTTCCATCGAAGGTGCCATCGAGCATGCGCACAGAATTGTGCAAGTGCTGGATTTGTTTCCTATTCCAATTGTGATACTATATTATGCTATATAGCGGGTGTAATTGGGATTTGGTTGAAAGGAAGAGTTGTTCTAAGCTTTTTAATTTGTTTCCAAGGGTTTCAAGGGCATAACTTGGGCTTGTGGTGTAGATTCGATGCTTGTTCGAATCAGTAATCTCTATCGCTTTCTCTTGTAATTTTTGCTTTCATAGTGTTGTGTCGTGGTTTTTTTCCCTAAAAGGGTTTTCTATGTAAAATTTGGATTGTTTGTGTTTGGAATTGGTTGTGTGATTGGTACTACTTTGCTTGATTCAACTTTGTGTGCTTCCGCAGCTCCCCAACAGTGTATACATACCCTTGGATCAAATTTATAAAAGAAAATATTATAAAATCTTTACCTTATAAGGGCGTGTTTGGTTTTCCAATTACAATCATGACATGGAAATAAGTAATGATTACTCCTAGAACCACTACAAGAAAGTAGGCATTTAGCCTAAATTTTTTAGCCTCGGTTGTAAAGGAACTAAGGTTAAAAGTTCATTTTTTTTTAACCTCGGTTGGTGAGAAACTGAGGCCAAAGGTCTGACCTTTTGCATCGGTTGCTGAGCAACTGAGGCAAAAGTCTGTCTTTTTGCCTCGGTTGGTGAGCAACTGAGGCCAAAAGTTGGCCCTTTTGCCTTGGTTGGTGAGCAACCGAGGCTAAAAGTCTGCCCTTTTACCTTGGTTGGTGAGCAACTAAGGCCAAAAGTCTGCATTTTAGCCTCGGTTGGTGAGCAACCGAGGCTAAAAGTCTGCCCTTTTGCCTCGATTGGTGAGCAATTAAGGCCAAAAGTCTACCATTTTGCTTCGATTGGTGAGAAACTAAGGTCAAAGTCTGCCCTTTTGCCTCAGTCAGTGAACAACTGATGCCAAAAGTCTACCATTTTGTTTCGGTTGGTGAGAAGCTGATGCCAAAAGTATATCATTTTGCCTCGGTTGGTGAGCAACTGAGGCTATAAGTCTGTCATTTTGTCTTGGTTGGTGAGTAACCGAGACCAAAAGTCTGCCATTTTGCCTCGGTTGGTGAGCAACTAAGGTCAAAAGTCTGCTCTTTCGCCTCGGTTGGTGAGAACTGAGGCCAAAAGTTTGCCCTTTTGCCTTGATTGGTGAGAAACTGAGGCCAAAAGTTTTCCCTTTTACCTCGGTTGGTGAGCAACTAAGGCCAAAAGTCTGCCCTTTTGTCTCAGTTGGTGAGAAACTGAGGTCAAAAGTCTGTCATTTTACCTCGGTTGGTGAAAACTGAGGTCGAAAGTCTGCCTTTTTGTCTCGGTTGATGAGAAACTGAGGCTAAAAGTCTGTCATTTTGCCTCGAATGGTGAGAACTGAGGCTAAAAAGTCTGCCCTTTTTGCATTGGCTGATGAACAACTGAGGCTAAAAGTTTGTTATTTTGTCTCGGTTGATGAGCAACGGAGACAAAAAATTTATACCTATCATAACATTCCAAATATCATTCTATCCACATCATCACTGTGAATGGTGTCTGTTCACTGATTTTGTTTTTTAACATATCTTAGATGGTCACTGATCAGGTCAAGTAGAATGGAATTTTCAGATCTTTTCCATCCATCGGAGGGAAAACTAGATGGACGAACCAAATTAGAAATGGTATGCCACGTGTACCGTAGATATTGCTCTACTGTATTCCTATGCCCACACTTTAAAAGGCTGACCTCCCCTCTTCGACTCTATTTTCCAGTTGTAAAGGGGAAGGAAAGGAAGAGAAAAAAAATAAAATCCCCATTCTCATTTCCGTCTTCTCTTCTTTTCCGAATTCGAGAAAACAAAAAACCCTATTTCTCCGCTGCAAGAACTCGAAATCGAGCGATCCGATGGCTCGAGGCGAAAACCTTCTCAAATTCCTCCTTCCTTCCGTTCATCTTCTTCTGATCCTCCGTTCTCCGTTCCGATCCGATCGGAGAATCAGCGTCCCCAGGAAAAAAACTGATCTGAGGTGAATTTTCTTGATTGTTTTCGTCTTTTAATCTCTGCTTGTTTTTTGCATTGATTTTCTGCGTCGCATTCGATGTTTCTCTGTTTCGAATGATATTAGTTACCACCATTTTCTCAGATTTCTCAATTGTAGAAGTTCTACCAAATTTCCCTTTTGTGCTTTTTCTTTTGTATTGATTCTGATGGTAGGATTGAGTATTCGGTTTATAAATCAGAACGAAAGAAAACTACAGTTTTTTTTTTTTTTGGTGAGAAAATGTAGTTTGTGCTGATATATAAATTGAAATGTATCTGTGAAAGTTGAGCTGAATAGATTGATGCATATGGTTAGATGCATGTATTATGAGCCCAAATTTCTGGTTTGAATTTATGGTGATAATGATACCTAATTCGTAGTTGGAATTTTATGAAATTTTTATGTCGAGAATTAGGAGCAGAAATGTTTAGAAATTTTCTGATTGACGGACTGAATTTGGAAAAAGGCTCCGATTGGGAGCAAACACAAGCATTTTGATTGGGGCCCATTGCTTAGTGATCAAATGTGTTGATCTGATGGGACCCACCATAGATTGGCCATACCTAGATTTCTCCCTGATCTGATCCTAGCCATTTGATAGCCATGAGTAGGGACCCCAAATCCAGCCTTATTTACCTAAACCATATATCTCATTCCATTCCAAACTATAACAATAACCTTTCCACACTAATAACAACCCAACGACAGTGGGGAGGGGTTGATCATGCTGGGATGCTATTGGGTTGAACCACAGTCCAATACTTTCTGTTTCGATGCGAGTATGGTGTCAAAAAGATTTGGGGTTTCGAATCTGCTATGACAAAATTCAGATTCAGACCATTCCAATTCGTACTTATGCATGTGGATTTCTAGTGGGATTTAAATCCAGAAGCATAAGCCCAAATCTAGTCTGTTGTGTACCAAAACCAGAGATTCAACATCCTGTTGTATTAGATGCCATACTTCCTAAAGGATTCTTGTCTCATATCTGCTGCACAAAAATCCAGATTTGTAGTTGCCATTTTCTGCTGCCGAGCTTTAGATTCAGATTCTGAATTTTGCAACTTTGTGTAAGTTTTGGATCCATGTTTGAAGATTACAGATCTAGAAACAGAACCTGCAATCTGGTTGCTTCACCATGTCCAAGTTGCATGGGCATCTTCAAATTTATTACTCTGAAGTCAAGGAATAAATTGGTAAAGAAATCACACCTGTGAAGATGATAGATTGTGTATCACCCAGTACATACCAAATTAAATAGGTGAGCCATGCCACAGCCATAACCTAACCTGGTAAAGTGTCTGCATTGATTGTGAATCTGTGATTATGAAAAACTTAAAATTAGTTTGAAGAAAACTGGCAAGTGGAGGACCAATTGCCATCCCTAGGGCATCAGCAGTAACAAAAGCTGCAGAAGCTTGCATCCGTATGTTAAGTGGTACACACTACTGCATGTGATAGCGTGACTGATATGTGCAAAATCCTAGCCATCCAATAAGAAGGACCCTATGAAGGTTTGGATGGCATATGAAAATAACATTGGACCTAGGGAGATTTCAATGTTAAGCATTTTTCTACCCACTTTTTTTTTCCCCCTACCGTTAGGCCTACTTAAGTTTTGGATCTACTTCAATTTTAGGTTGACCAAGATCTCTAAGCTTTGTGGCAAGCTTTCTTCAATTTCTTCAATATGATTTAAATATGTTTGTCAACCTAATTCATCACTAATTACTTTTTTTCCAGATAAAATTATTGCCTTAGATGTGCGAGTCTTTCATTGAGTTTGGGTTGCCTAGCTTTAGTTCTAGGCCAGTCTTTCATTGAGTTGGGGTTGCCTCCATATTCTTGAATGAGAAATTGGAAGGTCCATGCGATGCATTATGTGGACTCCTGGTGTGAGTTTGGATGCCCAAGTGAATTGAACGGTGGATCGGTTCAATTGACAGGAAATGATATTTAGGTACTGGTAAGTTGTGAAACTTGTGATGACCCATAAACTTTGATGTGGATGCTTATTTTGGTTCAAATGTCAAACTAGTTTGAGCAGTTGTTGATTTATTAATAGATAGCTTATTTTGGTTCAAATGTCAAACTCCAATTTTGTTGATTTTTCCTTTTTTTCTTCTATTCTCAGGTTTGTTGATTTGCTGCATTGGGGATTGTGGCTCATCGGATACATTTGTGACAATTGACAGTAATGGAGAAACACTTGATGGTAAGCATATACTCTGCATGCTATTAACTTTTCGCGGGCATGGTCATGCAACTCTACATGTGATCGAAATGCCAACTTTGCAATTTTTTTGTGGCATCCAAGCTGTGCAAGAGGTGGGCACCACCGTGTACATATCCTTGCCTAAAATTCAGGCTGGTCAATTCATTCGGTGGGCAACACATACAAAAGCAATGGACAACCAAGAGATTGTTGTAATCGAGTCAATGGCTAAGTACCTCCATACTCATATCCATATCATGGATATCCTGAAGTTAGTTGTTTTATATCCTCCAATCATTGTGATGTTTGGTCTTTGCCCCATTCACTACCACAATAGCTGATCGAACAGTTCAGATCTCATCCACAATTTTCCACATGTATACAGTACAGTGGTCCTTGTGGCATGAGATTTGCCACATGTTCCATTTCATGCCATAAATGACTAAGTGTCAGTAACTTAAAACTCTAGTAAGATCAGTCTTTTCATTGTGTGCGTTTGTGATCAAACAGTAATCATGTAATAGTCTTAACTTTTTTATTTTTTATTTTCTTAACCTATTACTCTTTTTGTTCTTTGTGATTGATTTTGTCTTGAACATTTACTAGTTTCTACTGATTGTATTAGGGCCTGTTTTGTTAACAGTGAAATTTTTTACTTTATGCGGAATCCGGAAAGCGCTCAACGTTAAGTGTTGTTTGTTAAACAATGAGATTAGTGAGTTTGACATATTGAGATGATAAACAATGAGATTGTTTCAAGGAAGCGCTGAAATCAGCCTCCTGTTGGAAGAAAGATTCAGGGAAGTGGGTTTCTATGTTTTTTTTAATTTTGAATGGATTATTTAAATTTGACTTTTACCAGTCTGGCTGCTGCTGCTGCTGCTGCTGCTGCTGCTCTCTCTCTCTCTCTCTCTCTCTCTCTCTCTCTCTCTCTCTCTCTCTCTCTCTCTCTCTCTCTCTCTTCTCTCTCCTTATCAAAGGGAAGGTTTAGCTGAAGAAGAGGACTGGAAATTGCTGAATTTTTTTATAGGATTATGTTGTGTTAGGCTTTTTTACTATTCTTGAGAAATGGGATCCTTTTGGATATATCAAATGGCTTAGTTCTTCTCATTTTGTTCTCAAGCTATGATTTGAAATTACACTGAATGACACATGCTCTGGCTTGTAGGTGATTGAGGAGGATTTCTACACGATGACGGGATTGAAGCCAGCTCGGAGGCCGAAGAAGCGATTGGAGAAGGTGCAGCGGCAATTGGATGTTAGGAATTTCATTCTCTGTTTTCCTTTTCTCCTTTCTTGAATTGCAAATTTACTGCTGGTGGGGTCTGCTTTCTAGCGTTCGGGATCGTTCATTGGTGGACCTGATCATGGAATTAGTGGATAGGCAGTGTCTTGAGAATCTCCCTCATTGGAAAATCCCTACTGCAAAGTTGGAGTATTGCTTTCCATTGCAGAAACTATTCGTTTGCAGCACAGATCATCCATCTGATAGAGGGGATGATGGTTGTGGGGTCCATCCGTGATGCGGCCTACTGGATGAACAGTCAGATCACCACCAGAAGAGTGCACCTGGCTTCTGTTGTTGCTGGCTGTGCTAAAAAGCATGCGTGATTCTGTTTCTTGATTTTTAGTATGAATTGATGCATTTTTAATGATTTCTCTCAGGCGACTTTCCATGGTTTATGGCTGTCCGACATAACGCCCAATTCATACAACGTTCCTGAAGTTCATGAGTCTCGAAGGTAACTCCTTTTCCTTTTTTTAATTTTTAATTTTTTTAAAATTTTATGTTATTTTTTTTATTTTTTTTTGCAGCTAGTTTGATTTTTTGTTGAAAACGATATGATTAGAGGTAGTCTATGATGTTTGATGCAACAAAACATCAGCTTCTGTTGTTGGGCCTGACAATTAGCTGGGCGGGCCTACAATTTGATGATCCCTCCTATTCATCGTGCTACAAAAATATCTTCCATTGGATAGATGATCTTAACCGTTGGTGATCTGGAAATAGACAGTATAGTCGATAGTTTGAATTTTAGAGAAAAATGAAATCTAATAATGCATGGTGACTTTCTGATAAGGGAGTTTTTTTTGGGGCATGACCTATTTAGGCTCACCAGATGAGGACACGGATTGCATACTACCCCCGCCTGTCCCTAGCTCCGAACGGGCAGTTCTGTGGCGGGCCCACCGTGATGTATCTGTACATCCAACAATCAATCCCTTTTCTAGATTATTTTAAGGCATGAACACAAAAAATGAGGCATATCCAACGCTCAAGTAGACCACACCAAATAATAATCTTGGTTGCATTAAAATGCACAAAGCATTAAATGTCAGTTGCATTAAATGCAAGAGTCATATGTGATGTGGTCCATTTGATCGTTGGATCTGCCTCATTTTTGTTTTGATGCCTTAAAATAATATGAGAAAAGGGATAGACGGTTTGGATGTACAGATTACATCACGGTGGGCCCGCCCACAGAACTGCCCGTTCGGAGCTAGGGACGGGCGGGGGTAGTATGTAATCCGCGTCCACCAGATGAATGTTTGGGATTCAAGAAAGGTGTTAGGCGGGCCCACTTGTAGAGTTGCCTATTGAACAACAAATGTTGAGCAGTATATATTTCCTTTAGTCTTTAGTCATGAAACTAATGTATGTTTCCCTTTCCGTTGCAGATCTGTTGTAGAAAACCAACATGCATACAGGAACTGTGCTAGAGTACACTCTTGCTTTGACTAGTGCTGCATTGGGTAGATGCCGCAGCAAATGGAGTGCAGTTCCAAGGACAGGGTTCATTGACATTACAACTTCAAAGGACTTCTATCATGTTTTTAGGGGCCTTCAATTTGTAAGTTGCAACCTTGACAGATCTCTTAAATTGTGATAGAAAGTCCCTGTACGAATATTTTCAGCTCTTATGGAGCCATGGGATGGACCTGCACTTATCATGTAAAGTTTGTGCTGGAACTGCTTCATGCTTTAATGATTCTGCATGTGACATGAGTATTTTGAACTTATATTTATTGTATGAATGCAGTTACTGATTGCCGCTATCTTGGAGCGACATTGGACCGGAATGGATTGCACCCCGGTCGCTTTTACATCACACATAGTGGACACGTGATCATGGCCAATGAGGTTGGTGTTGTAGACATCTGCCAGAAGATGTGGCTAAGAAAGGAAGACATCTGATCAGTCCTGAAGGGGACCTTACTGACACAGTTCATGTGGAAGGCTAGGAAAGGAAGACATTTGTAGTTTGTTTTATTGATATTGTGCTGATTGTTTGTCTTGATGAATGTTAAATGGGTGAAATATGCACAAGTTCAATCATTTGTTGATTATGATATTGTTAGCTTTGGTTGATAGAGAAATGAGGTTAAAAAGTGAATTTAGCATCGGTCGATGTCAAAAGAGACTAAATCCATCTTTAGACTCAGTTTTGCCGTAGTTATCTAAACAGAGACTACAACTCCCGTAGCTAAAGGCTTTAGCCTTGATTGTTGAGAACCGAGGTTAAAAATAGTTTTAGCTTCGGTTGGAGGCAATTAAGGCTAAATTTAGTCTCAGTTGGAAACAATGGAGGCTAAAATTTTGATTTAGCCTTATTTCGATAAAACTGAAGCTAAAAAAGTTTTTTTAGCTTCACTTGAAGAACTAAGGCTATAAAAGTCATTTTAGTCTTGGTTGCTAAAACTGAGGCTAAAGCCTTTAGCCACGGGGGTTTCAACCTTGGTTTAGATAACCGAGGCTAAAGGCTTTAGCCTCAGTTTTTAACCTTTTTAACCATAGTTTTTCGAACCGAGGCTAAAGCCCCTTTTCTTGTAGTGAACCGTGTGGTGAATTATCTACATTAATTTGACTTTAGCGTTGAGTTTTTGTTATCATTGTTTGTTTTACCTGGACATCAATTGTAAAAATGATAGTTTTATCTTTGCTGGTTTCTTTTAATGTATTTAACTTTCATTGAAATGGTAATGAAGGATGATTTATTTTGAAATTGGAAAACAAACACACGCATAACTATAATTACACCACAAATATAAGTGTTTGACCCTTATTTTTTCCATTCCTTATCTGCCTGTGTTTATTTGGAAAACTTTTCCAATGTGGGAACAAAATAGCTAGAATGGGATTAAGAATGACGTTTGTTTCATTAGAAACTTGAGCATCTGCAGCAGTGATGTTATGTAATCTTTCAGTTGGAGATGCAGCTTTCGATTGTAGTGTTAGATCGCAGTAACTTGGTACATGATTCCTTGAATTAACGGATAGTGAAACTTCAAATTACTTGAATTACTGCAAGCATCATTATCAAGATAACAATTTAAGTGTTCTCACTTGTCATATCTTTTCCTCTTTTCTTTTGAAGAAAGTAGAACACCAATCCCCCAAAAATCAAAACAACAGCTACACAACCATCACCACTCCACCTAAAGCAGGAGAAGTTTCCTGATACTGAAACAACCCACAGTTGGCATTTGTTTCCTTTGGAACCTAACTAGATAACTCATCCCAATTTCCTTCTCAACCTCTTCACTCCTCCCACCACTCATAGAGAAAACATTCTTGTTGATTGCTGCTGTTGGAAAATAAAACTGCTGAGCATGTGCAATCTTCCGTGCACAAGCTCACACACTCTTCCTTGCTGACATTAGCTTTTTGGGGTATTCCCCGCAAAACACTAGTCACACCCAGTAATTGTACCATCTTTGTAGCATCACCGCTGCCACAGAACCCAGCAGAAAATGGCTCATCACACTCAGATTGAACTCTTTTTGGCCATTTTGAAAATCCCATACATGTACAGGTGCTTGAGGAACTGCATATCCCATAGGGTCCACATGCGAGGGGAAGATCACATGTGCTGTTAAGTAGTTGAAATGAGGCTTCAAACTTTCCTGAATGAGGTGAATAGTAATAAAATCTCAAGTTTCCTGTCTTACTCAAGGCTAAAAATCTTATGGGCTCTCGTCCATTGGTGGGAACTTGCGCAATCTTGTGGTATTGACTATTGAAAAGCTTTAATCCCTTCGAACCCAGTTCAACGAATGAGATGCTCCGGTTTTTATTGGGCTTGAATTCCCAGTATGAATAGTTGCGGCTGTTGGAGTACAAGTACATGGCTATCTTGTCGTGTCGAATTTTGGAAAGAATAATATGATGCTGAATTAGCAGAAAAAGAAGTGAGTTGAGCAGGAGCATAGAGGCGTTGGTGCCATAGTATGATGTCTGCAGGAAAGTCGAAGCTCTGCCATTTTGTATTGTTTTCAATGTCTATTAAAATGAGATTACCAGTCCTTTGTAACTGTAACATCTGCACAAGAAATGGACAGTATAATTAATTAAATATCACAAGATACCGCTTTCTCAAAATAATGGCTCGGTAAATTCAAATTCTTTTTTCAGGACTATGCTCCCTGGGCATGGGCCATGATGGTGCCTCTATTTTCTGTTCCAATCCATCATAATGTTGTTTGATTCAACAAATACTTTGGTATTCCAACAATATATATATATATATATATATATATATATATATACTATGCTCCTATTTAGTAGTCGCCTAAAAATGTTTGGTATTTCCTAACCCAGGCATGCGTCACTGATATGCATGTTTGCTAGCGGGTAAAAGGCTCAGGGCTTTCAAAATTGTATTGAAAAGACGAGAGATGAGCATTGAGCCTCAGCAAGTGTATGGTTTTCTTCTATAACATGCACATAAACACATAACGATCCGTACACGTCTATTGTCCCGTTGTCCAACATGTTGATCTGATGGTCAACTAGTTCACATTCAATAGAGAGCTAAATATGTGACCCTTTCTGGTTTTGCCACTTAAAATGTGATTTAATCTCATTTTAATTTATAGTAATTTGAATTTGAGATTTTTGCAAGGACTAAAAAGTAATCTTTGATAATTAACCCCTAATTTATATATAGGCTATGATATCTAATCCATAGTTACTGTTAACTTAAAAATGAGATGAAATCATTTTTCAATGGCAACATAATAGGGCCAGAGATTTCAATGGCATCCATCCCCCCACCCAAAGCTGGGTCTTATCATATCAATGGTTACACACACTTAAAACATTTGCTAATGAGGACCTAATAATTACTACTGATTGGGTAAACTTGTTGTTATAGAAAGAAAAAGAATAAAATAAAATAAAATTTTATAGTTGATTTGTCTCTTTAACTCATGGAGTTGGAAAATTTGAAACCTTTTTTTTTTTTTTTTTACCTTCACACCTTGTCCATAGCTACCAATCCTCCATCCGATCCGTCCACTCGAATCACTCAACTGCAAACACCCAGTTTTCCAATAGCTCCAGCACACAACTCCCTGTTGGATAAAAATATGAGAAGCGGCCTGAATTCCATACTTTCTGCTCTCCGAGAAAGACTGCAATTCACACAAATACTTCCCATCAAAGGTGTCAACGCTCAATGCAGCCTTGAAGTCAGGTACCGTCTCACCCGGCATGGATGAAAAAGGCTTTTCCTTGAAGAAAACTCGGGTCATATTTACGAGGAACCGGGACAATAATTTGATTTCCGATCGAAAGATGGGAGTCACAGAGGCATGCAAGAGAAGATGAAAAAGGATTCCTGTCAGGACAACCATTTTTGAGAGATTGTATAGAGTTCATGAGTTTTGGTTGGGAAAAGGTTGGGGAGGAGAGCCCCAAGCATTTATAGTTTTTCTTTATATATTTTGAACTGTTATCTTTATCAATTTTATTCAAAGGATTTTATGAAATGACACCTTTTAAACTTTTTTTTTTTTCCTTCTTTTCTTTTCTTTCTTTAGATGTTATTTTACCACTTCCCAATTAAATTCAAGTAATGGTCATTAGCTTATTTATGAAAATGATACAAATTACCACTAACACCTGGTTATATCCTTTAATACATATTGATAGAAGTTTTTGCTGTCCATCATCTTGAAACAGTCTAAATCTCTGTCCACCTACTTTTTTTTTTTTTTTCCTTTTACCTGTCTTTGAATGTTTCAGTGCGTTATCTATGTACTTTTGAATGTTCTAATATCCAAATTCACTAACTAATTAGTTTTCCCTGGTTCAGATGTTGTCTAAATGTCTTGTAGGAATAGTCGGGTTAGTGAACGGTCTAGATCATTGTCCCACCTTTGTTACTTTTTAAGAGTATTTTGATTGTTTTCAGAAATAACTAAATCACTATAACTTAAATAGAAAAGAAAGTGATAAAATAATAATTTCTTCAAATAGAGTGGTGATATCTTTCCCACCTTTGTTACTTTTTAAGAGTATTTTGATTGTTTTCAGAAATAACTAAATCACTATAACTTAAATATAAAAGAAAGTGATAAAATAATAATTTCTTCAAAATAGAGTGGTGATATCTAAAGATAAATGTTTTGGGTAGTGCCGTCTAATTAAGAAAAGATGGCCCATGGGTAAAAATCCCGTCACTCAAAGGCGGACGCGGATTTCCTGCGAAAGCCTTTGCAGGAAGTTCCTGCGCAAGGATGCTGGTTGGGCCCACCGATATGTTTTTGATAAATCCAATCCATCCATCCGTTTTTCGAGATCATTTAAGGATTTGAGATAAAAAATTAGTTGTATATAGAACTAAAGTGGGACACACAAGAGGAAACAATGATCATTCAGTGAGCACCGTTGAAGCATTCTTATGCCCAAAAAATTATTGTAACAGTCTATATTTTGGTTTTTCACTTCATCCCATTGACAATGACCTTATAAACGGTTTAGATAACATATAAACATCAAGGTGGAGCCGGGAAGATTTCAACTGTAGAAATTTCTTTCCCTAATTTTCCCTCTCGTGTGACCCACTTGAGTTTTTTATCCGCTTCATTTTTTGTCGCACGCCTTAAAATGAGATCTCAAAACAGATGGACGGAATGGATTTCTCACATACATTGAAGTGGGCCCCACCCAGATCGTTGCGCAGGACTTCCTGCGATAGGCTTTCGCAGGAAATCCGCTAACTGATTCTCTGGTAGGCCCTCTGGAGCATTTATTATTTGGTCCCGTGAAAAGTTTTCTTTTAATAATGGGCTTGTAATAATTTCATTTTGACAACAGAGCCGTCGTTCACATGTGAATGGGGAAACGGATTGGCTACTCCCCCTTACACCTGCTCCGTGGCTGATGTTCGGTGCTATGTGGGCCCCACCATGATATATGTGTTTCATCCATTCCGTTCATACATTTTTAAAGATAATTTTATTTCCTTATCCCAAAACGACAGGGATATAAATCTCAGGTGGACCACACCACATGAAAACAATAGTGATTGGATATCAACCATTAAAATCCTCTTATGGCCCACTATACTGTTTATTTGACATCAAATCTGTTGATTAGGTCATAAAAGCACAGATGAAGAGAAAAAAACAAATATCAGCTTGATCCAAAACTTTTATGGCCCCCAAAATGTTTTTAATGGTCAACCCTCATTCAATACTGTTTTTCCTGTAATGTGGTCCACTTGAGATTTGATATACCTCATTTGTGGACTTATACTGTAAAATGATCTGTAAAAATAGATGGATGGCATGGATGAAACACATACATCATGGTGTGGCCCACATAGCACCGACCACCAGCCATTGGCTGGTGTCAGGGGGAGTAGCCAATCCGTTCCCGTGAATGGGTGGAGTGCTCAATTTTGGCTAGGACGCGGATTTCCTGCGAAAGCCTTTCGCAGGAAGTTCCTGCGCTGGAAACCTAGGTGGGGCCCAACGTGAAGTTTGAGAGAAATCTAACCCGTATATCCGTTTTTTGAGATCATTTTAGGATTTGAGACCAAAATTGAGCAGTATCCAAGACTCAAATGTGCCTCACTAAAAGAAAATGTGGGCAGGGAAATTCCTACCGTTGAAACCTCTCTGGGTCAACAGTTATTTTTAAATGAAATCCATACCGTTCATAACATCATTATTACTGGGATGAATGGGAGAAACAAATATTACCCTGACTCAAAACTTCTGTGGCCCCACAAATATTTCAATTGTGGAGGTTCAATCCTCGCTTTTTCGGCCCACTTGGGTATTAGATCCGGTTCGTTTTTGACCCGTTTTACTAAAATGAGCTCACAAAACGTATGGACGGGGTGGATTTCTCACAGACTTCACGGTGGGCCCCACCTAAGTTTCCAGCGCAGGAACTTCCTGCGAAAGGCTTTCGCAGGAAATCCGTTGTCTGCTATTGCCACGTGTACCATTACGAGAATGGTAAGTGAACTACAGCGAGGACAATTCTTTCGTAGTAGTGGAAGCCACCTGACCACAAACAAAAAAGCTATTTTGACCGCATCAGCATTTATAGCTGTACACAGACCGAGTTACTCAGCTAGGTCAATCGACCCGACTCGAAAAAAAAAAACTCATTCGACTCGATTTGAAACTAGTAGGAGAGAATCGACCTAATTTTTTGAACTTATAAAAATTTTGAACCGACTTCGAGCTTGCCCAAGCTCGATTCAACTCAGGATTGAACCCCAACTCAAATCAAACTTGGATCAAACCAATTTGGTGACTTGGTTATTTTGATATATTGATGTTGTTTAGCAAGTGTTTGATGAAATGGCTCAACCAAGTGTTAGCCGGTGGTGAGGAAGGTATAGATATGAAACAAATACCCTCGTATTTTGATTTTGATGTTGCGTTCGGAGTGTTTGATGAAATACATGTGAACTACTGTTGTTGCTGTTGTGTTCACATACCGTGAGAAATTGAAGGTGGCACTCCATGTTTTGAGAAAATGTCGCATAAGCTCAATCTTGGCTCGAACTCGGCTTGAGCTACTAACCGAACCAAGTCAAGTTAGCTAGTCAGGCTCAATGACTGAGCCGAGCCGAGCCGAGTTCTAGCCGGCCTCAACTAGTGGCTGAGTTAAGTCGAGCTTGGCACAGCTTGACTCGTTTCGACCCGTGTACGGCTCTAACTAGCATCCTGATATTGTTGTATGGCCAATTCTTCAAAGAGATTGGACCTTCTGAATATTCGAGTGTAGCCATCTGACATGCTTTGAAAAGTTTTTTGGACTAAATTGCCCTTTGTCTTTGAAAAGTACTTGTACGACTTTGAATGAAGAAGAAGTCATGTGTTATTTCAACCCTGAGAAAGTAACGTGGATGAAAGTTTTCATTATGCCCATTGGAATGTATATCCAATCCTTTCATTTTGTTTGAAGCCATTTATTTTATAGGAAGATGTTAGCGTCTTGCTGACACCATCTCTCTGTGACCCACAAACCTAATAACCCCCGTAATGGTGTCTATTCTATACAAAATATTTTCCTGTGGTATGGTCAATGTGACTGACATATATGGATCATTCTTCTAATCATGGTCATCCATCAAATTCTAAGGATAATAGATGGAGTGGATGAAGTGGATTCTGCACATATGTGATAGAGTACCCCAAGCTACATTGTACGTGCGATGATAGAAAGGGCTAAACGTTGCCTTTATTCACTTTTACAGCTTCTTCTCTTTCTTTCTTTCTTTTCCTAAAAAAGTGAAGATCATCAAACCACTGTCAGTGAGGGTCGTTGTTTCTTTCTCTGCCGTTTCTCTCATCTGAAACCTTCTTCCACCACGAGGTTAGCATTTTATTTTAGTCTTTTGTTAAGTATAGGATGATCGAAGTGGAGAAGTGATTTCTATAGACTAAGGGTCGTGGTGATCACCTAGTAAGGTGGTGATGGCAAAACGTGAAGGGTCAAGCTTGACAACTAGAAATTGATAACCTCGACCCTGTACATTTGAAAAGGTGAAGGTTGTGGCTGTCACAACCTTGCTAGTACAGTTGTCAAACCTTGACCATTGACAATTGACAACTGACAACCACGACCCTTGATAGTTGAAGACCCTTGACAATTGAAAATCACAACCCTCAATCAACCCTTCAAGAATTCAAACCTTGATCATTGACAATTGACAACTACGACCCTTGACAATTGACAACCTTGACCTTGACAATCATGACCTTTAAACAAATGACAACCTCGAACCCTTCATGTTGTCAAACCTTGACCCTTGAAATTGGCAAACCTCGACCATGGTCAGTTGAAAACCACGACTCTTGAAGAATTTAAACCTCGACCATGGTCAGCTGAAAACCACGACCCTTGACAGATGACAACCATGACCCTTCATAGTTGACAACTACGACCATTAACAGATGACAACCATGGCCCATCATATTTGACAACCACGACTCTTAACAGATGACAACCACGAACCATCATATTTGACAACCATGACTCTTCATATTTGACAATCACGACCCTTAACAGATGACAACCACGACCCTTCATATTTGACAATTATGACTATTAACAGATGACAACCATGACCCTTAATAGATGACAACCATGACCTTTCATATTTGACAACCATGACCCTTAATAGATGACAACCATGACCCTTAACTTATGATTGACGTAACACCTAGATCCATAGCTCAACTGGCAGACTGAGTGGAGATACCTCGTTTCAAACACTTGAGGTCTTGATATCGATCCCTAGCGAGGGTGGCTAACATGGAGTGTGTGTACTGACAAGCTACACCCCCCAGCTACCACCCCCCCCCCCCCCCCCCCCCCCCCCCCCCCCCCCCCCCCCCCCCCCCCCCCCCCCAAAAAAAAAAAAAAAAAAAAAACACTTATTACCCACGACCCTTAACATATGACAACCATGACCTTTAACAGATGACAGCCACGACCCCTTCATATTTGACAACCATGACCCTTAACAGATGACAACCACATCCCTTAACAGATGATAACCTTGGCCCTTAACAAATGACAACCTCGACCCTTCATTTCTGACAAGTTGTACTCGGTAATTTTTATTGCAGGTTAACCCATTTTAGAAGAATATGGCTCGTTGGTCCATCCTATGCTATTATAATGGAGAGAATGTATAAAAAAAGGATTTTTTTTTTTATATCATGTCAGTGGGACTCGAAAGGAGTTGTTGTGAGAGATGATATTACGTATCAGCAGCTCCTACATAAAATGCATCATGTTACGAAGACTACACCAAATGAATTTGATTTGATAAGGTTGTGTACGGTGAGGCAGTACGTGGATTACTTCATCCATCTAAAATCAAAGACAATGAAGATCTCGAAGCATATATGTTATTTTGTGGATGTTCACAACCCTAAGTATAGAGTCGTGATGTAGTAATAACTCGATGAGAACGAGGTCGAATCCACAGGGAATGAGGAACACGGTCTAGAACTAATCTAAATTTAATTTGATTGATCTACATTTTTATTCCAGCGAGATAAAAAGACTTTTGAATAATAAAGATAAAGACTAAGGATACAAGAATCCACCTATAACAATCTCATATTAATCTACTTGATTCAATGATAACTTAATTGGAATCGAAGTCATGTCCTATCCTATCCTATCCAATTAAGGTGATGAAGTAATTAAACCAAACATGAACTCTTCATTGACCTAGCCACACATGAAAGAGTATTGTGATGATTGGAATGGATTCTATCATCATCTACCATGCCTAGGAGACGATGGTGAACAACAGGATTTACCAATCTCACAATCTCAAAACAGGAAAAGAAGATAATATCACAAGCTATCACAACATCTATTGTAATTTGAGTCATAATAAATCATGAATACTGAAAATATTCCTTAAATCAACTAGATATTAATGAAGTTCAACATAAACTTTTAATCACGGTAAGATAAACATCAAAATAAACTATAGATTTCACCCCTTAGCCTTAGCTAAGAGATTAGCCTAAGAAGACTAACATCGTAAAGAAAAACAAAAAGATCAACTAGAAACTGTGAAGAAATTGAAGTACAAGAATGTTGTCAGTGCTCCACATATGCCTTTTCTCCCTTTCTAAACCTTAGAAGATTCTTTGGAACGTCCTAGGGACTCTTATTTATAATTGTGAAGCTCCACCTTTCGCACCGTCCTGCAAATTTCGCAAATCGACTTTAGATTTACACACTTCTATTAACTTCAGTCGGACTAAAGTTGTGTCTGAAATTTACGTGTAGAATATTTAGGTCGGACCGAGTCCAACCGAAATTGGCTTCGATAGGACTGAAGTTGGCTCAGGTCAGACCGAATTAAGCCTGAAATTCTTATTTCTTCTTGCTGGACAATTTTCTACGATTTCGGTTGGACCGAAGTTGGATCAGGTCGGACCGAATTACAGTTTAAAAATCATGATTCTTGCTGGACTGTTTTGTGCACTTTTGGTCGAACCGAAGTTAGCTCAAGTCGGACCGAACTGTCTGTTTTTTCTTTTGTTTGACTTGTGTTTTTGCCAGTCTTTTCTCCATCCTTTGCACTTGCTTTTCTTGGATCTTTGGCATGTTTATTCTTCATTAATAACTTCCAAATCTCCGAACCTTACTTTGTGATCTTTTGAGCATTAAATCACTGCTTTCATCCTTGTTTTCAAATCAAGATCTCAAATTCACCTTGTAAGAGAAAACATGTATGAATATAGTGATTAAGCATCATCATGTTTAATAAATCAAGGTACAAATGGGGGAAAATATGCAATATTTGAGTCTCAACACACCCCCCACTAGCATTCTGCTAGTCTCGAGCAAAACATGCATGAAGTAATAATCAATCCTCAAGCCTTTCAAAACCTCTCTTGGAAAATAACCTTTTGTGCAATCAAGTATGAAATGAATAGGATTTCAAAGAAGAGAATGAAAATTAAAAACTTGGGAGCCGAATCTCATGAGTAAACAATTGCATCAAGTCTTCCTTCATCAATTAATTATTAGTATAAGTTCATATATCAATTTCCTAATGTGCTCGGTGATCCTTAACCTACTTTTTCATAGAAAAAAACTATTGTTTTCATTATGTTAGCAATGTACATCAATCATTCAAAGCAATTAGATTAACACAAGCTCTGATTTCGAACTTATTCCTTTTTTCCTTCTTTTTTCCAGTTTTTGATTTTATATAGATGACCCTTTTTTATATTATTTCAGTCTTTTTTTTTTTTTCAGAGAATTTTCGCATTTGAATACATGGCCTTTTTGTCGATCTCACTGTTTTTAACTGGTTTTCTCTTCTTTTAAGGTGGATGGAGATCTCCAGACTTGGTTCCCAATGCTTCTTAGTGATATACATACTAAAAATCAGAAATTCTAGTATTCTCCATAGAAAATAAATCAAGTGTGAATGTGTGAATTAGATCAAAGTGATATTCAAACTTTCTTTTTTAGTCAATCAATTGGAAGGACTTAGCGATGGTCCACTTAGTTGATCAAACTCCATCAATTCAAAATTCAAACTTTCAATCATATTATCATACTAAAAAATGTTCTTAATTACGTAAACTATCACTTCCAAACAAGTCTTTTTAACTTGAAAAATTGAAAATTTTCAAAATTTTTGCTCGAAATATAGAAAACACTGATTAGTCTAACTAATCCACACCCCAACCTAAAATCTACATTATCCTTAATGTATAAACATATGCAATGAGAGAAAAATTAAGAGCAATGAAAATAAAGGGGAGTAGATGAAAAGTACCTGTGAAGTAAATACAATCTTCTAATAAAATGTGGTTCTAGTGACTAAATTACTAAACCACGAAAACTAACTAATCCTAAGAAAGCAATAAATTCTACTCCTAAACTAGGAAAGCAAAGGAAAATTACTCAACATGTAGCAGGTTTCTCCTTCAGCTAGTATTTTGATAAATTTCTTAGTAAGTTTCTCAACAAGATCATCCAAAACCCATTTTTGCAGTAAGCTTGGATGCCCTGGAGCATGAATGTCCAGAGAAATTTATGGACTTCAGCAAAAAAAAATTCTTTTAATCCCTTAAGGTATCCAAAGTATATATGATTCACATTTGACAGAAAAGTTTTCAATGTTAGTACACCACGGTGAATCAGAGACTACAAGTAGGTGAAATTCAAAAAATTCTCGTCAGGCAGTGTAGTCTCAACACATTCCAAAGTTTCATATTTCAGTTCAGATTTCAGTTCCTCCTCCTTTAATGGTAAATATTCTAGATTTGTGGAGGAGGTGCTTCAGAAGAATGATTCCCCTCGTCAATATCGACTACCGAGGTATTGTCTTGCAAGGCGTCTACTATGTCTTTGTATCATATACGATCATTTGAATCTGCAAAGTATGCCAAGAAAACCTAAAGAGTCGAGAGATTCAATTAAGCGGGACTTGTTTTCCACATTGAGGTCTATGATGATATGCCCAAGGACTCCATCTTCTTTTAGGGTAGTGGGAAACATACTCTCGAATGCACTCATAATAATCATCATAATCTATGTTGCATAAGTGATACGTTGGAACTCGGGAGTTGGGCTTTGCTCGACTCCCGATTTTTCAGGGCGTTACAATACACCCCTTAATGAAAATATCCGCTAACTGTTGGTCACCATGAACAAAAGAGTACAAATAACATTGGCTTGTACATTTTCTCGAACGAGTGACAATCCACCTTAATATGTTTAGTCCACTCGTGATAAACTAATTGAAGCAAGGTGCATTGCAGCCGCCTGATTGTCACATAACATTTTTGTTGGTTGAGATTAACCAAAACCCCAATCCTACATAAGGCCCGGATTCAAATAACTTCACTAGTGGTTGAAGCCATTGCTTATTTCTATTTCTGCAGATTTATCTTGAGGACCAATCTATTCTGTTCTCTTACTCTGTACATTTTACCAAGTTACCTCCAACAAATGTACAATACCCTGTTGTAGATCTTCAAACAACTGACACCCAACCCAATCCCATCATAATAAACAGTAATGGAACTGTGTCCATTTTTAACACACATCCATATACTCTTCCTGGAGAACCCTTCAAATACTGTAAAATTTCATTGACAGCATTCATGTGATTAACTCTTGGTGCATGCATAAATCTAATCTACTGACCAAACTAACTGCATATAAGATATCTGGCGGAGTAATCGTTACATAAATAGTCTACCAATTAATCTTTGAAATTGACCATATCAAAAAATAATTCACCCATCATCACTAAGCTTACTGCCACTATCAGTAAGAGTGTCTAACGGTCTTACTCCCAATTTTCCAGTTTCCTGTAACAGGTTCAACACATATTTTCATTGATTAAAAAATATGCCCTTTTTTTACTAGGCAATTTCTAATACAAAAAGAAATTCTTTAAAACTCTCAAGTCTTTAATAGCAAATTGCTTGTGTAAAAGAGTCTTGAGCTTTGATATTTCATCTTAATTATCGCTTGTAATTACTATATCATCAACATACACCAAAACATAATGGTACCTGAAATACCTTTCTTAACAAATAAAAAAGGATCTACAGCACTCCTTTATAGGTCATTAATCATGAGGACAGAACCGAGCTTAGCATACCAAGCTTGAGGTGACTTTTAAGCCCATATATAGCCTTTTTCAGTTTACACACTAAACCAAGTTTGGATTCTTGTGGATGACCAGGTAGTACACTCATATAAATTTCTTCTTCTATGTCACCATGCATGAACGCATTTTTTACAACCATTTAGAATAATTTCTAATTTTGATTTACTGCTAAGGATATAAGAATTCGAAATGTGTTCATTTTCGCAATGGGTGCAAATGTCTCTTTATAATCTTCTCCATAAGTTTGAGTAAATTCTTTTAGCAACCATTTCGCCTTATATCGTCCACGGTTCCATCGCTCTTATATTTTATTTTAATATCCAACAACAACACCCAACTGTTTTCCTGGAGGTAATCTAACAATGTCCCACGTTTTATTCTCATCATAAGTACCTGCAATTTCTTCTTTCATAATATTTTTTCCAAACTGGATTGGAATTAGTTTCTCGAAAGGTCTTTGATTCTTGATCAATAAATACTGTACTCAAGAAAGTAGAATGATACCGAGTAACAGTTATCATATGTCAAATAAGCCTGCCATAGGATAAGACAGCAGGTAAGTAAGAAAAATCTTCCATTCTTTCTAAAGGATGAGTCTCTCTACTTGATCTCTGTTGGGTTGGAGGTTCAACAGCCCTTAACTAAGTACATAGTTAATACCATTCAAGAGGACTGATGAAAGCTTTCAACCAGGATTTGCATCCAATTCACCCATTTATAAAGGAGAAATGATCAGAACAAAAAAACAAAGAGACAAAAAAAAAAAAAAAAAAAAAACAATCCGCAGAAAATGAAAAAAGGTGCAGCAACAGCACGTTTCCTTCTTTCTTAATGATGAATTAGATCATAACTACACCGAGATCTCCCGCTCTGATACCATATTGCAAAGAAGAAAAAATATAGCAAAGAAAGAAAATACACACAGATTTATGTACTTCGGGCCACTAGTGTAGCAATCCTATATGCACGGAAGAGAGGGATGGGAGATGTTATTATTCATGACACATGGAGATTACAACAACAATATATATATTACAATGGACATAGAATGTTAATAATGGAGTAACCTATTTTAGTAAAACTATAACTACAAATAATCAAATCAATCCATAAATAGAAAAAAAAAAAAATTCACCATAAATCTCTCTTTCCACCAACAAATCCACACCGAAAACAAAAAAACAATTCATGATGCATTTGGATCTCAATCCGTTCCAAGTTAATTCATATCTAGATGCCTATCTAAAAGAACTATTCTAGTGCTCCTGGTTGCATTGGGATACTTGGTCTGAGTCATGATTGTTGATTTACCTCAGTGATGGAAAATATCACACTAATATGGTAAATATGAACCATTTGATCAATAGTTTTTAATATGGATGGTCAAGATAATTTACATAAAATAGGTCCGATCAATAATTTGATCCATCTAATTATTGGACCTATCATGGATGCTTATGATTCTAAAGAATCTCGTTCGTTAGTCAATTGCAACCATCCAATCCATACTTAGAAAATGGAGGGTTGTACAAGATAAGGCCACATCAGAGATGGATTCTATCATCCCATCGGTGAGATTTTTGTGTGATAGCCTGTGATATGTGTTCTGGTCTTGATGGACAGTACGGTAGAGAACTATTGAATGGACCGTCCGTCTGTCCCAGCAAAGGAAGCGGATTGGCTGGTGTACCACGCACTAGCGACATAGCTGATGTGTTGACGTCAGCAAGTTCTGTGGGTCCCATCATGAGGTATGCGTTATATCCAAATATATCCAAACCGTTCATCCATTTGGCGATCTTGTCATAAAGCTTAAAAAGAAAATTAAGTTAGAGATAAAGATCAAGTGGACCACACTGTAAAAAGCAGTGGGGATTGAACTTTTACCATTGAAACCCTTTTGGGGTAAAGAAGTTTTGGATCAATATCATATTTGTTTTTACCTCATTACCTCTTCATCCAGGTCATTGTGACCTTATGAAACCTTATGATATAGATGGAAAATAAACGTTACGGTGGGCCCTATGAATGTTTTAACAACCCTTATGAATGTTTTAACGGTGAAAATCACTATTCTTGGCTTCTATTTGTGGTGTGGTCCACTTGATCTTTGTATCTGTCTTATTTTTCGTTTCAAGCCTTACAAAGAGCTCACCAAATGGATGGATGGTTTGGATATAACACATACCTCATGGCTCATGGTGGAACCCACAGAGGTTGGTGAGGTAAGCACACGAGCCAATTCGGTGATGTATGGTACACTAGCCAATCCGCTTCCCCCATTAAACCAGTCAGGGGGTATCGGAAGCAATTGGCTACTGAAGTGATGCCACCTAGTTACGTGGCCCCACCGTAATGTATGTGTTTATCCACGCATACATTCATTTGGCCATATCATATTATGGCGAGCCAAAATTAAAGCAGATCTAAAGCTCAAATGGACTCATTACAATAAAACAGTGGGATAGTGATGACGAACGTTGAAACCTTCCTAAGGCCCATCAAAATATTTGAGATCCAACTTATTCATAAGCTCACACAGACACATAAGAAGGAAAACACAAATATTAACTTGATCGAAAATCTCTATGACCCTCGAAAAGTTTTTAATAGTAGCGTTCAATCTCCACTATTTTATATGGTAACGTCCACTTGAGCTTTGGATCCGACTCATTATTTAGCTCATGCCCTAAAACAATCTCTCCAAATGAATGGATGGTGTGCATATATCATGTGGGTTCCACGGGACCTGGTGATGTATTTTAGCAAGATAGCTACTAAAGACATGATAGCTAATCCTTTTACGTTAGTATGACCTGGTACTATTTCATATGCTTGTCAAAGAGGACCTGCCAACTTTCGAAAAGGTTATGAGGTTGATAGGGGGCCATTTCATATGCTTGCCAAAAGGACCCAACAACTTTCAAAAAGCCTCGAGCCTGGCCAAAATTTAGGATTTTGAATAGGCGTGCATGACAACCTGGCCCAAAATATTTCAAATCTAGGCTAAGACCAACCCTAGGCCGGGCCTGTTGGCAACCCTAGAGGTTGAGTACATCCTCGACCATGTCGGGCTAATGAAATGGTGTCATGGATTGATGAAACTTGATATTATTGCCTTGATCGGATCCACTAGAGATTTTTTGTCGTTGTTAGAGCCCCATGAGTTATAAGAGCTTCTAGTCGTATTAGTGTTGAGAAAAGTCTTAAAATCTGAAGGTTTTGAGGTCGTTCGACCGGTCGTGGGAGGCGCTCGACCGGTTGTAAGTTCGAACCCTGGCACGACTCAAAGTCCAGC
>JAJHSJ010001271.1:0-36031 GCA_021015155.1 Magnolia officinalis
ATGTCGTTTTTCGGAGGTGTGCACGGGCGGGAGAAAATGGAGGTGGAATGTCTTTTTCTGGGGGTGGGGCGCGTGACGGACGGGCGATAGGGATGGTTTGAGTTTTTAAACGTGGGGCCCACCATGATGTATGTTATTTATCCACTCCATCCAATAATTTTAAAATATTATTTTAAGGATGTTGCAAAAAATGAGTCAGATCAGATTTGTAAGAAAACCACACAACAAATTAACAATGGAAATTTAATTTTTATGATTTCTTATTGTGTGGTCCACTTATACCTTTAATCTACAAAATTTTTTTCCTAATCCACTGAAATTATATATCCGAATTTATATAGACGGCTTAGATCAAACACATATATTTCAGTGAGCCCCATGGAGCCCCTTAAGCACCATGAACGGAATGAGGAGGAAGGATTTAGCTACGGATCAATTAGGCTTTTGGCTATGGTTTAGATCCGTAGCTAAATTACTACGGATTAAATCCGTAGCTAAAGGCCTTCACATTCCATAGCCTTTACTCGATTTTTTGGTAGTGGAAAGGACTTGCAACATGAAATCCACAAAACTCCTTTCCACATCCCAGTTGCGAAAGGACTTGCGACACGAAATCCACGTAAAAACACGGATCGAATCTGCATAACCTCGACTGGTCGTGGGCGGCCCCAGATGTGGCTCCACTTCTCAAAACACACTTCCTTATTTATTAATTGAATGTTGTGCTTGTACATTTTAGGGTAATCTTACATCAAATGAATGAAGTTATTTAGTTGATTTTCTTTTCCATGAAGATCATGGGGTTTTCATTGTTTAACATGGCCTATTGCTGTTTTTTTTTTTTTTTTTTTTTTTAAAGGCCTATGTTATTTGAGTGATTGGAGGTTTTAAGCATAATTTTACATAGTTACTTATGGTGGGGCCGCCAGTACTACAAGAAGAAGGTTTTTTGAGTGCCGCTAAAAGCCCCTAAAAGTGTCGGTGTTTTATTTCGCGGGGCTTGATAAATTGGGGGTGTTGGTAAAAGAATCCCGGTGCTAGTTTACTTTACCGGCGTTTGTCTAAGCGTCGCTTATTATGTAAGATTTTCCGCCACTCATACAGCCACTGTTTCCGAATTATTTTTTCACGTAAAAGCGCCGCTAAAAGTCTTTGTATAGATTTGAAAAGTAGGATAATAATATTTTTTTATTATATATAATTCAATTGAAAAACCTGCGCTTTTTTAATATTTGAAACATAAAAAAATGATGCAATACAATTAAAACTGAATATTAAATAAAATTTATATTACTTCACAATTTAAAAATATAATATTTATTACAATAAATTAAAAATGGTTTTGAATAAATAAATAATTAAATTTTTAAAAAAAATCCTCTATATGGTCTACTCGTAGCACGAGTGGCGTCAAAAGGCTGAAGAATCCTTCACAAAAAAAGAGAGTAAAAAAGTAGCATTCAACAAATTGATGCATGGAAAATAATCAATCATTTGATCCTATCCTTAAAAAGTAAAAAACTATCAAGGCAACAAATGTTGTAACTTGAATTTCATTATATCTATTGGTCCTACATTGATGCATGTGTTTTATCCACGCCCGTCCATCCATATGCACCCTTCACACGTGACATTCAAGTGTAAACCTGACCAATATCAGTGGTGAGTCTGGTTCATTAATTACAATTCTATGATCTGCTTTAGGTGACATGGATGAAACTAGATGGTATCTAAGATGTGTTGAGAATCTAAGCAAGAATCTTCTACATAGTAGTAAAGGAACAGATTTAGAAAGTTGAGAATCTATTAGCATCTACAACAACTCTCAATTTAATTACACTCTAATATTAAAAAAAGAAAAAATCAATTCCTCCTGCCCTCTGCATACAGCATCTCTGCAAGATTTAGCCTTTTAATTCTAAAGTTTGACCAGGCTGAGTTGATAAAAACTTGCCTATAATCAAAGGAAGACATGGCCCCAAGCTCATGTTCCAACTGCTGCATGACAACAAGGTTCTGCCTGATCCTTGCATCAAGTCTACAAATCTGCAGGAATTTCAATTTACTACAACTGAATATCAGAAAAATGAAATGAAGAATGTAGAGAAAGTTTCTTCTTCTTCTTCTTCTTTTCTTTTATATTGAAGGAATTTCAGTTTAAGCCATGCTTGAATCCAAGGTTACTTCAAACATGAGGAATTTGAATTCACAAAAACCACGCATTACCAACCAAGCAAGTGGACAGCACAAGTGTGGAAGTTAAAAGAAATGGCAGTTCGAGGATTAAAAATTTCTTTACCTTGTTTTTAAAGGAACTACCCATGAAAAGTAGTACAAACTTGCGACTAGAGGGTATGTGGCAACCTTCTTTCAACCTCGTACCAGCTGATAATGCCTGAGATTCACGTTCACTCCCTACTAGATCAACAATTATAGAGGAAATGTTATTACCCCGTTAATTTCATCAAAAAAATAATAGCACAACAAGAATCACTAGCCCTGTTGTAGCTACACATCAGTAAGTTTAACAAAATAGTCCTCTAACATTAACAGTAAACTACTTACAATGCTGACAGCACACATACAAAGGAAGTCATGGACACCATCATGGACAGGCTCGTATTCCTATCAAAACAAACCAAAAAAAAAACCAATCAGAACAAAATACAAAGGAGACCCAAACATGCCTTTTAGAGGAATGGAAAGGAGGGCACCACAACCTCTAGCTTCTGCACCAGCTCTTTGGCATTTGGTGCGGACATGATTATGTGGCGGTGATAGGGCTTGATGAATCCATCATCCATAAGCTTTGTCGATGAAAGTAAGAAGGGAGTTGTAGTAACCATCCACATTAAGAAGACCCACCTTATAGGAATGATTAGCTTTCGCCTCCCACAATGGAATTCAATTCTATAAAAGATTCCCTACAAGGACAGTTTGAGTCTAAATACATTGAGCATGACGAAAGGAAAAACAAATATCAGTAGGATAAATGGTGATAATTCAAGGTAATTACGAACCATCAACTAAAAGATGATTTTTTAGAAATTGAAACGGGAACTGAAAAAATGACAAAATGAGAAAGAAAGCAAGAAAAGAATTCACATTTAGATACAAATGGCAAAACAAAATACCTTTGACAAAAACATTATAACATGGATTAATTGATGACAGATTAAACCACATATAAGTATCTGTTATTAAGCTCTATTATTCCTCAAAAAGAAAGTGACAGTATAAACAGGCTTCTTCCAAGTTCAACCTTGTAGCAAATGATTAAATCTTAGCCCGGTCAAGATAGGATTAGGTGTACTAACTGGCCTTGAAATGTGGAGGGAAACAACACATCAGCTTAACTCGCAGACACAGTCCAATAACTGTTGCCATGCTATAATGCTGGATGGTTGGAATGAAGGTAATCCTAACAGTTCAAGTAAGGAATTAGTACCGTAATTTTGAAAAATAAATAATCATTGCTGAAAACTATCAATAAATCCATATCAAGTAAATATAAAACATGGAGTATAAACAATTCAATGACAAATAGAATTGCAAGCAGCCCATATCCAATTTTTTTGGTGGCACATATTAGAAAACAATGTTACTATCAGCAATGTGACAAATATCATTCAGATTTTGAAATATTTCAAGAAATACATTTGTGGGCTGAATTTATTTGCGGGCTTGGGAGTTGGATTAGAGCCAATATACCTTTCAAAAAGAAGATCCAAAGGTTTATGCTGACTCAAATTGATGTTGGTCATGAGATGGTTGAGGAATTAGTTACTTGCATATTGCCAAGGAGAATTGAAAATAAAACCAAGCAACGGTTGGAAATGAGAACCGCAAAGAAAATCTCCCAAACATAAGTACTTGTTTACAGATTTTGGCCAATAACACTCCAAAGCAGAAATAGCTGTCACACATTAGCTCAAAAAGCAAGACATAACAATGAGATATGAATGTCCCTATCAATGCAACTGCCTAGTGAGAGGCAAATGGCAAATCCAGGTAGACAAATAAACTGGAAAACTATAGTATTGAATGTTATTTACCAAGGTACAATGCTTAACCAAGGAGATAGGGAATTCCCCTAAGTTTTAGAAGATTGGAAGATCCTATACCTATAATCTTTAGATTATATACTCTCGGTTGAATTCGGAAACCTACTGTTGACTACAGAAAAAGCACATCTCATTCAGTTGCTAAATCACACTAATTTCTTTTCAAATTTTAGGTAAGGAGTCATCCAAGCATCAGGTAGGGACAGAACTCCCTGTTTTCGTCTTCTTTTTTTTTTCTTCTTCTTCTACTTTTACTTCTTTATAAGTGGAACCATTGACCACATAGTTAGGAGGTTAGTATCCCAATCACTCTATTACATGCACTTTTGTTGCATGATAGGTTGTATTTTATATGTTTATTTAACTAGACATCAGAAGTTTAAACAGTTGGATTGAAATATATGCATGCATGAGCAGATTTATCAAACTCCAACAGAGTACCATATAATTCATGAAGGGAAGACAGTAAGTTATAACAGACAGTAAAATTCATATGCAAGAAGAAACTTGAAGAACCAAAGAGACTGAACACAGCACCACCAGGCAGCAAACCTTCAGCCATGCACTAGAGTTCACAAAATTATCCCATCTCCAATACTCCTGCCATGAAAAAAACAAAGCTACAAAAACTTCATTCTAATTAGTGTGTGTTGCAACGAGCCATATTTATGGAGGTGACTACACAATTTCCTTTTTGCTTCACAAAACTATGAAAGTGTGGTGAAGACCGTACTAGTTGAAGAAGGAATATGCCAATATGTCCTAGAGGGGGGTGAATAGGATTTTTTTAAGTTTTTATGATTTATTTAAAGATCCTACTTCACTAATCCTATGAATGTGTAATTATCAGGATTACTCAAATGTAACTCTACCGGCTTCCAAGCCAGGTAGAGGATCCAATCACAAACTATTCAAGATATAGCAATATGCAACTTAGTTTATGTTGGATGTGACTGTGAATGTGTGTGAGGTGTGATCAGATATATAAAAATAATTGCATTGACATAAATCACACACACAGAAGAGCAATCACAAACACAGTCATTTTTATAGTGGTTTGACTACTTATCTACTCCACTCCCGGTAACCGCACTCAACCCTTGAGTGTACCGGATTTCACTAAGGAGGTTCACAATGGTTCACCTCAAACCTAAGGTTTTAAATCAGGTTCACCTTCAACCTTTACAACCTACACTGAGGCTGACTGTTTATGCTCTCACGAGCAAGGGTCAACACAACGCACCCATTTTTAGGCACACTGGCCAAGGATCTTCCATAAGACCCTACTGGAGATTTCTACACGATTCACCTCAAACCCGAGGTTTCACACGGTTCACCTCAAACCCAAGGTTTTACACGGTTTACTTCAAACCCAGAGTTTTACTGCTTCATTCCAAACCCAAGGTTTTACACGGTTTACCTCAAACCCAGAGTTTTACTGCTTCATTCCAAACCCAAGGTTTTACACGGTTTACCTCAAACCTAGAGTTTTAGTGGTTCACTCCAAACCCAAGGTTTTACACGGTTTACCTCAAACCCAGAGTTTTACTGGTTCACTCCTTACCAGATGTTTATTCTCTACACAGAGCAAGGGTCCACACAATGTACCCACCACGTACACTCCCGCCGAAGGCCTCCTCGAGGACTTCAAAGGGTGAGAACTACTTAAGACCCAATCCTACAAAGGAATAATCACAAGTGTCCACTTGGACTCTAGATACTTATAAATAAGTTGATGAGTCCCGTTTAGCACAACGCCGAAGATCTCCTCCTCCTTGGTGACGAAGAGTCTTCTACTCCCTTGATCCGTAACACAGAATGATGTAGCAATACTAGGCTTCGGGTTAGGTCAAGGTGAAGATGAAATCCTACTCTCTAAAGATTTTCCTATAAGGAAGATAGAGTAGGTCCACTTTTATGCATTCAAGGCATCCCAGCTTAATGATTTACAATTAAGTTAGTAGCTGGAGGATCCTTGAATGCGGAAGTTCATTCTCTAATCCACTCTATTGAATATCAATGGTGAGAGTGGATTGGAGGATGAACTCCCTTAAGAGAAAGGGTTTTGGATATAAGATATAAGTTAAAACACACAAAAGCACTCTCTTCTTTCTCTCACAGCAACAAAAGACAAGTCCTCTATAAATAGGCAAAAAGTTCCAACGGATATAAAACGGTCACATTTATGACAGAGTTCGATATCATCGAGCAGGTTCGATATCATCAAGCGTATACTCTCGATAGCATCGATGGTCTGCTTGATGACTCGAACTCAATGTCATACACTTTTGAAATCTTTGTTAACTGGTTAATGAATCGAAACTATTGTCGATGTCATCAAATTTCGAACTCTGATTCTATCGATACCAGGTTCGATCCATCGACACTTGAAAAATGAGAGAGACTTAACTTTGAAATATTTCAGGTTTTCATGAATGATCGGGGAACCATCGAGATCATCGAAATTTGAATGTCGATGATATTGAGATCAGAGTCAAGGCATCGATAAATCCAGCGGATTTTTCTTTAAGCTTGCTGGACAGTTTATGACCTTGTTCGATGCAATCGACCTGGTGCCGATATCATCAATATTTGAATATCGATTCTATCGAAGGGCCCCCGATCATAGTTAAAACAACCTAAAATATCTGTTGTAAGATATGCGCGCCCACGATCGATATCATCAATGAACTTCCGATCTTATCGATATTTGATTTTAGATCATGTCGGAAGGCGCATCGATATATCGAAGAAATTCAAAATTTTCTCTAAAAAATAAGGGTGCCGGAAAACTACTTGTCGATCTCATCGAGCCACTTTCGATGGACTCGAGATTTGAGTATCGATGATATCGATACGTGTATCGATACATCGATAATTCGTCCAGATATGTTGTGAAGTTGCTGGACATATTTGGTCTTCTTTTCGATGGTATCGATGAAGCATCGAGGACTCGACAGTGCAGGTTGATCATATTGAGGGTGTTTCGATAAAATCGACAAGGCAAGAAAAACTTAGAGATTTTCCTGTTTTGAAAAAAGTTTTCTCACCTTAAAACCCTATGATTTCTAACTTGTTTTTAAGGGTTTTCTTCACCTGGTGTTTAGGGTCATGGGATGTGAGGCTTTAGATTTACCTGTGGCGAGCTTACACACATCTGGTTAAGGTAGACGCTTGAATCGATCTTCCTATCAGGCTCTGTAGACAATCTGACTCAACAATCACGTAATTTGACAAACCAGGGCACTTTCAAACGACACTTTCCAGGGGCAACAAATAAAGCCCTCTAATACAGCTGGACTTTCTAAGGTACTGTAGTAATCAAATAAGGAAATATTCATAATAGAGTTTCTAAAATAAAAAATCATGCATATAAAAACTACTCAGATAGGAATTCTAGCCACATGTGATTAAGTGGACCCCATTTGGTCATTTTCTTGTGCATACATATGAAACATGGGTGTCTGGGTGAGGTGCGGTTGCATCACACACCATTCCACTATTTTTGGGGCAACACAGAAAAATGGAAAGTGCATTAACTGGTCCCCTTTCCTTCCCAAAATCAATATTCAAAACAGTTCAACTAGGGAATTATTCAAATAAATATTTGGAATCCTTCTATACATTTGCATCTAATAAATATATATGTATATATATATATATATATATATATATATATATATATATATAATATATAATATTATATATATAATAAGAAGAAGAAGAAGAGGGAACGACAACAGTCAGAATTCAAAGTCCATCACCTCTTCTGAGAAATGAACTCCAACGCATGCAAAACCAAAGAATATAGATACTCCACTTTCTGACTATACACCTAAATCGAACCTTGAATATGCAGAGCAGCTACAAAACAAGAAAACAAAAATTTTCAAAAGAACCCCCTTGACGGAATGAGAAATCATGGAAAAAGCAATGAGAACAAAGGGGATCCGAATAAGAACAGGACCTTCGGCAAAATTCACGGAGGGGTGGCCGTCTTCATCTTCAGCCGTGATTTCTCCAGAACAGATCTTGAGAAGATCGTCTTTGAGGTTCTTGGAGAGATCAACGGCCCAGTTCGATTAAGGGTCGCGATTGGGCTGCAAGATGTGGAAGCTAGCGCCGTTGGCGCTGCCTTGCTCTTCCTTTTCTGTCATTTTTTGTGGGACGGCTACCGATGCGATTTCATGGACTGTTAGTTGAATGCCATTTCTGAAAGAAACCCTAGATATGGAATGGAGTGGGAGAAACGAGAGAGCTGGAATTTGGCAATTAGGGTTTTGAAAATGGAACCCTAGAAAAATGCGGTAGAGAGACAGGGGAGATATGGTTGAAATGGGGCGGCGAGAGGGAGAGTGGGGAGGGGAGAATAGGAGGTTAGGGCTTTCGATAGGGTATTTATACCGGATCGTTAACCGATGCCTGATCTTAGTTAGAGCCAGAAAATGAGCCACCCACAACATTGACTTAGCCGACTTTTGTTGTAGTGCGGAGTTATGGATTGGCCTGATTTCTGGTATGTATGATAAACATGAGGGGGTGCAATCATGCAACTAATAAACATTGGATTTCATAAACAGATCGACGGTAGCTCAAATGTACTGTAACTTGTACAGTTGATTTACCTATGGGAATATT
This sequence comes from Magnolia officinalis, assembly GCA_021015155.1. Lineage (NCBI taxonomy): Eukaryota > Viridiplantae > Streptophyta > Magnoliopsida > Magnoliales > Magnoliaceae > Magnolia > Magnolia officinalis. The sequence goes on from JAJHSJ010001271.1 coordinate 8,703, forward strand.
GCATGCACGTGTGTCTGATCACACAGTGATCTATAGACCATGTCGCACATTCAACTTTGTAATGTAAAATCTTCCTAAAACTTCTAAAATCATGCAGCTTGTCCCACCTGAGTTTTGGAATGGTCTGTTTTTTTGGGCTTTCCCTTTATCCAGCTGGGATGCACATGATGAATGGGTTGGATAGTATATACACATCATGGTGGGCCACATGCATGAACCTATGGTAGGAGTTCCTTATCCATTGTTCCATGTGGTGTGGCCCATATGAGTCATGATTTTTGGGCTTTAGGCCTAACATGGGAGATGCAATTGATGGACGGGTTGGATATCTGATACATCACTGTGGTCCTTACACAGCTCGACTCACTGGAAATTATGAAACAGTTGATTGCATGTGATAAATTCCCAATGAACACCCATGTGTATGCACACATGGAATCCTTCCAAAAAAAGTATATACATATGGACAATTCTACCCCCATAATTAGTCGCAGAAGAGTCAGAAAACTTTTGGTTTTTAAAGGGTATATTGTTGCTTTTGCATCTTCAACTGGGGGTAGTGACATATAATTTCCTCCTATCAAGACAACGAGAGGCAATACCATAGGTAGTATAATCCAAATGAACAGTTTCATACGTTCTATCGCCAAACAGCAAGTAGATAAAGTGGGGACCAAGGAAGAGGTTTTGTATTCTAACTTTTAAATAAAACTAGCTTACCCATTTCCAGAAAAATCAAAGCGAAAAGTACTGATTCCTTCTCTTGTCAAAGCAGCAGCAACACTTGCTATAGTTTTGCTTTCCTGGAGATATAAACACATAGGTCTATAAAATCATTCACACATACTTAACTTTCTGAACCTTTTCCGTTACTAATATACATGCATTACTAATAATGGCGGATTATCATTTAGGTTTGTAGTCCTGATAAAAGAGGACGTGTTAGGGGGTTGGGTCATATTTCAAAAACTACCATTATTGCTTCAACCCCTAACATTAATGAAATTAGAGAAGGAAAGGGCGAAATTGCTGAGGTTAAAGCATCGTTGAATGAATTTAAACAACAAATAGAAAATAGGATGAACGAGCAATTCAACATGTGCCAGAACATGATATCCAGCATTGGAGAACGTATGGCTAAATTTCATAATCAAATAAATAGTCTAGTTCAACCAATGCAATGCTCTCCTGGCACTGTTGGTTCTCAAGTATTTTAACAATTAAATAATAATGTATAGTTACTATTTTATCCATGAAAATAATAAAAATTATTTGTTGTAGGCATTTTTTCGATCTAGCGAGACCTCAAGTCGTCGTGATGAGTTAACTCCACCTCCACCTCTATGGGTGGAACAAATATGTCATTTGAAAAATATTCATAGTCGAGTTGTTGCACATGGGCATCTGCTTAGAGATAATGCATGCATACCTCCAGATTGCATCAAAATTATATTAGATGTGAAAAGGGCGAGCTCTAGCTTAGTCCTAGGGGGGGGGGGGGGGGGGGGGGGGGTGGGTGTTAATACTATGCCAAATAAAAATAAAATGCTGATATAAAAATAGATAGCTGAAATAAATAGCTGTAAGACCTGTATCCTAGACCGTACCATTCTGTAGGCTTCTACGGTCCTCCCTGTGAAATTCCGACGACCCGCGACCTGTAATCGGCATTTGCGCATGACCCTAAGTCACATCCCGTATATCTAAGTCGACTCGACCTGAAACTTATACCCTAGCAACCGCGCCGTCGCCGTGGTTCCAACGCCGCGTCTCATGCGCCGATGCGATACCCAGGCTTGGAGTTGTGGACCCGTGTATATTTCAAAGAAACACTGTGCGTTGCGAATCTCGAGAGAATTTCTTCAATCAATCACATCAATCATAAGTCAAGTACAACCCATCACTCACCCATACCTCTCTCTTCAACAAGTCAACAACACCCATACCTAACCATTCCCTTCTTACCAAAAGTCAAGAGAAACCATACCCTCCATCCCATTTCCCTTACAACGACCCATCCTCTCTCTCTCATTTCTCACTTCATCCCAAGCACCAAGGGAGAGCCAATGTCTAAGCCTCCCATGAGAGAGTCAAGTGTGGCCCACTCCCTACCACTCTATCTCCCATCTCCACCATTCAATCCTCATCATCCTCCATCAAAGGGAGAGCTTAGGAGCCAAGGATTCCAAGGGACTAAGAAGATTTGCAATCGGTGAGTGTTCATAACATTAGATCTTGATTTTGATGTAAGGCCCACTTGTGATGGGACTCGTTTTGATGTATGTGTTGTAGATCGTTGAGGGGCCCATAGTAGCGGGGTCCCTCATCATGCCGTCTCTCTCTCTCTCTCTCTCTCTCTCTCTATGATGGGTGTGGCCCACTATGATGTATGCTTTGATCCACACCGTCCGCACCATCCACTGATTGGACGGTAGGACTTCACTGTAATGTATGTGTTTTACCACTGCCCGTCCAACAGCTGTTGGGATGGTGAGGCCCATCTGATGAGTTATATCCCACCGTCCAGCACGTGGACCCAACTTATATGTGTTGTATACACAACCGTCCATGCACGGGACCTACCTGATGTGAGCGTTTCATCCAGGCAGTTTGTCCAGGATGTTGGACGCTGGAGCTCCATTTTTTTAAAAAGAAAAAGAGAGATATAAATATATATAATATGGTGGGCCCCACATGGGACCCACCTGCCATAGAAGCCGATTGGCTGGTGTACATTCACCAGCTATATAGTTGTATTGATGTCAGGGGTCTGATCATGTGGTATGTGAGTTATATCCAGACCGTCCATCTGGATGGTGGCCTGGCCACACACCAGCTATATAGCTGATGACGTCAGCTAGTCCTGTGGACCCCTCGTGATGTATATGTTGTATCTAGCCGTCCATCATTTGGACGGTGGGCCCCAGCAGCGTGGCTGCTATGCTGAAATGACGTCAGCAAGTTCAGCTAGTCCGATCATGAGATATGTATTATATCCCAACCATCCATCCACATGTGGATTCCACACGTGTCTATGGGTCTGGTCACAAGGTATGTATTATATCCTACACCGTCCATCCATTGTTTTTACGGGTGGGACCCACCCACATGTGTAGCACGTGTGGGGTGAGGCCCACCTCTGATATATGTATTTTATATCTGATCGTCCATCCATTTTGAGTTAGATGTGGGAACCACCGTAATGTGTTGTATCCACCGCCCAGTAGTTGGACGGCGGTACACCCTGTGATGTAAGTGTTTCATCAACGTCGTCCGTTTTTAGGGCGTGGGGACCCACTTCAGACGTGTGGCACATGTGAGGGTGGGGCCCACCCGATATATGGATCTAATCCACACCGTCAGTAAGTGTTGTGGACCCCATCATGTGGTGTGAGTTATATCCCAACTGTCCTTCCACCTTGATGTGTGTATTCTGTATCCACATCGTCCATCACTAGATGGTGCTGCATGAGGCGTACCCTAATGTATGTGTTACATCCAAACCGTCCATACGGTGGGGCCAGCTGTGATGCATGTGTTTCATGCACACCATCCATCTTAGGACCGTGGTGCATGGGCCAGCATGTTGTACGTGTTGTATCCACGTCGTTCAGTCCAGCCGGACGTGGATCCCATCTACGTGGCCCACCATGATATATTATTTATCCCTGCTGTCCATCAGTTTTCTGGCCCACCATGATATATGTTTTATCCTCACTGTCCATCTGAAAGAAGGGCCCACCTACTGGAGTATGCAGGGCCCAACTGCTGAACGTATTAAGCCACCTGTTGGCTGTGCATGACCCACCTACTGTGTGGCCCATTGTGATGTATATAAGGCCCATAGTGATGTATGTACGGCCCATGAGATGCATCCATTATGATGTATATGCGGCCCATGTAATGAGGCCTATTGTGATGTATATGCGGCCCATGTGATGAGGCCCATTGTGATGTATATGTGACACATTAGTGAGGCTCAATGTGTTGTATATGAGGCCTTTGATGAGGCCCAATGTTGTATATTTGTGACCCATTTGGTGAGGCCCATTTTAATGTATCTGTGGCCCATGGGTTGTGGCCCATTGTAATGTATATATGGCCCATGAGTGAGGCCCGGTGTGTTGTATATGATGCTCATGTGATGCAGCCCATGATGATATATATGATGTCCATTGTGCTGTATGATACGGCCCATTACGACATGTAAGGCCCATGTGATGCGGCCCCATTGTGATTTATTTGAGGCCCACGCGATGCGGCCCACTTGCTGTATAAGAAGCCCATGTGATGAGGCCCATTATGATGGTATGAGAGGCCCTTATGTGAGGCCATGGGCCCCACTATAGGTTTGGCCCTATGAGGGCCACTCCTTGGGAGCAATGTTGGTTGAATGTCCACATTGATGGGCAATGATGGTTAAATGCCACATTGTGACCTTCCCTTAGGCCTCGCTAGGCCCATCGTTCATATGAGGAGAGTACATCATCATCATATAACATGCTTAGTATAGATCCACGATCCATGTCATGCGCATCATATGTATGCTTGATATGAGAAGTGATTAATCATAGCACGTGCCATTGGGCAGATTATTATGGGACTCCCTGATAGGAGTTACCCACATGAGCACGCGGTACACGCTGGTTTGATGCATGACTGGATGACAGACTCATGCATCTCACATTTTGTGATATGACCACTGTACGCCCTAGTGACATTAGGGTCGTAGCCTCCACAGGCATATCGTAGATGGCCAGATGGGACACTGGAAATCTTTTTCTACATGGGGTACGATAGATATCCCTGGGTGAAAGTCCCTAAACTTTCTAGGTACCAGAGGACGCTCCAACGTTTAGACCGAGTGGATATACATGAGCGCCCGAGTGCTGAATACTAGTAGGCGGCGTCTCCCGCTGTGTCGTGGTCGATTGGAAGGGGCTGTGGCCTTACCCGCCCAAGGGAGTAGGCATAGCTAGGCCGAGTTTGACCAGCTCATAAATGGGTCCACTATCGACGTGCCGGGTAGATATTGACTGACTACTGGCCAGGCAAATAGTGAGGTCTCTTTCACTTACCCAGTTGTGCGCTTGATGGGGCGATAGGTGGCGCAGAGTGTAGTAGACCCCGGTGATGATCCCAGAGATGTATGGTACTGATATGTGGACTTATTGAGAAGGAGTTGCATACTTATTCATTCATTCATTCACTATCCACTCTGACTGGTGGTGCACAACTAATGGTTGTATACCTTCGCAATGGCCAAGATTTCAATTGGGGTGCGCGACTAACCTGAGATCAGGAGTTTACCACATTGAGTCTGGCTATCTAAATTTAGGTATGGGACTAGTTTGGATAGAAGTCTCTTATGATGGACCCCATAGCCTACAATACCACGTACTATCATCCCGACTTCACACTCCAGCTTGGCCATTTCATTTGCACCACCTATTGCATTGCATACTTAGTAGTTAACATTTATTTTACTATGCTTATGTATTGTATAGCCTAGTTGAGGTTGACGATATTCGTGGACTCGTCAGGATTTGCATATTACATTATTTCTTTAGTATGTGATATTTGGTTTATTATATTTTTGTATTGCATAGCTTAGATAAGGCTGATGGTATTTATGGACTTACCAGCATGTTTCCACAGTTACTCTGATATTGTATACTTGGCACTTACCTTGCACAGACACTTACACCACCCTTTAAGCTTTCTATAAGCTTATGCACGATAGATGCGTTCAGGTGGCGTTAGGTTACAGTAGCATCGAACTTGGAGTATGCAGAAATCTTCTGGAGCTTTGATTATTGATTATATATATATATATATATATTATATATATATATATATATATATATATATATATATATATATATATATATATATCCCTTTCAGCACTGTATTCAATTGTTTATATTAGTGGATATGTGATGATGATGTTGCCTTTGTGATTTGGGTAAACTTGTGGTTATGCTTCTTATGAGATAAATGTATGTTGAAAATCCTCCTTATAGGATCCCAGGATCGAAATCTAGTGTATGGGCACTGGAAGCCGAGAATGGGGTACTCAGAGGCTGTCGGCGCCGGATTCGGCGATCAGAAATTTTGTGGGCCTGATTTCTAAGTTTGGGGCGTGACAATAACAATCTCAATTGCAATAGCATTGAGAGGTTGATACAAACGTTGTTCAAATGACAACCTTACACCAAAAACCAAGGTTTGTGGTAGGACAACCTGATTTCTTGAAATCAGTAAGGATCAAAAACTCAAACCAAAGCAAGAAGCAATAGAAAGAAATCTAACTATTATAACATTCACCACATGTACATGAAAGAGATACAAGCATTCAACACATATACATCACATACAACATCCACCACAACTCCAAGAAATATAGTGGTTCGGTGTGTACACCAACAGTTCGCAAACAGCCACACCTACTCCACTCCCAATAATCACAACCCACGTGATATTAGCTTTCACTAAGAAAGAAGGTTTTCCAAGGTTCACCTTAAAACCTTTACAGTTGTGTTTTTCAATTGGGCTTACACAATCAAAAACCCCGCGTTGAGATTTTTTGGCTGATCTCAGTCAAAACCAAAAATAGAGATTTTCTGGCTAATCTTACAAACCAAATGCGGAACGTATAAAATACTTATCTAAAGATTCTTCTTCGATGTAGCCCGATAGAACTGCTTCTTTGAAGATGAAGATGTTCATTGTTCAATCACACAAATAGAAGGGTTCTATGTCTAAATGAATTTTAAATTAATTCAACCATGGGCTACTTTGATTCAATTTATTGGATCTCAAAAGGGATAGATCAGAATTCCCTTTTATAAAATCAGATCGAAGTAACAAGAGATCAAGAAATTATAAATCAAAAAAGCTATAAAAGAATCTTAAATTACCGTACAATATCTTCACAATCATGGGGACTTAACTCTCAGAATGGTGGCTTAATTTAGCTTGGAATGAATGAAAAACTCTGAGAAAAGACCTCTATTTATAGGCAGAAAAACAGTTCCTTCGACTGATTTAAGGTCTCCCTCGACTGGTCCTGAGAACAAATAAATTTTAAAATTTTTGGCACGATCAGATAAAACCAACCCTCGACTAGTCGAGTGGACTGCTCGACTGGTCGAGCATGGCACTCGACTGGTTGAGTGGAGCTCAAAATGGTTGCTGGAGTTTGAGTCAAGCCCTGTTCGACTGGTCAAGCACTGTTCACACGACTAGTCGTGACCCTACCAGAAAATTCTGAAATTTGAAGTTATTTCATGGACCGGTCGAGACAAATCTTGGATTGGTCGACCCAGAGCTTGGACTAGCCGAACATAGGCTAAGACTAGTCCAACCAAAGCCTATAATAACCCATATAGAATATGCAATATGAATGACCTAATCCTAAGATCTTTCTAGGGTCATATATACCTGAAAGTTGAACATTGAACCATGTAGCTTCAGTTGCTTCCAATTGATCTTGTACTTGAAGTTCTTGAAGCATGATCTTATACACTTGAAATTCTTGAACTTGATCTTGAACATGTAGTGCCTTTAAGCTAACATAAAGACTTGAAGTAGCACATGAAATAGATCTTGAACTTGCGCTTGAGCTAGCACTTTGACTTGATCTTGAATTTGAAGTCATACTTGAACTTGAAGCAATACTCCATGACTTGAATGTAACACATATTCACTTGAAGGTGAACTTTCCATCACTTTACAGGTCCATCAATCCAAAGTGGTTTGTCACAACAAAATTTGACAACTAAGGGTGCTAAATATACAATACAGTACTTACAGGATGTTGTTGAAGTTCCCAGTGCGGATGTGTTTGGTGACATTGGGGACAAGACATTGGCCGATTGTGACGTGGGTGATGTTCTCGTTTTTCCTAGTGCTGACGAAAACATAGATATTAAAGGAGTTTACTTAAAACATTTCTTAAGTCAAGAACATACTTTTTAAATTTGGTCAGGACATATGGATTGTGTTTGAGGTTATTTTGGATATTATTTGACTAAATATTTATCTTGAATTATTTAGTAGTTTTGCTTGACTAATCTACACATATTTATGTTGTGATTTGTTTCAGCTTCTCATCTTCTTATGCATAACATAAGGTACACATATTTCTATTATGATTTGTTTTGATTTTTCCTCTGTTTATGCATAAAATGTTCTGATTTAAATATTAAGAACTACGTAGTGGCTTGATCCCAATCTTCCGAACATTGGGTACGTAGGCAGCCGTTCATATTAGACCATATCGGTGTAGCCACAATTTTTATTTTTTTTTTCCCTTCTTATAGTGTGGATGCATTTTCATCAGGACTACTTGGAAGTAAGAGTGAGGTGGATGTAAGTTTTCAAAACCTTAAATTAGTCTTGAATCGTTTATATCTTTATCACTTCATTTATATGCTGTCGTCGGGGTCAACTTGTAACTCCTCAGAACCCGCTCTGCCGTAAGACATTACGGTGCATGACGGTTCCCAGTAGGTTAAGTTGCAAATTATTATTAAGAGTTAGTTAGATATCTTTTATTATTGTAAATGTTGTTAATAGTTGGATGGATGATGAATGTATTTGTGAATGTAAATGAAAATAAAGAACTTTATATATATATATGTTATCATTGGAGGATACCTTTTTTAAGGGGACATGAAATTCTTGTATCTTATGGTATGATGCCCCAATATTGGTTGTATGTTACTAGCATGTAATAGATAATACTAGGTCCAATATTATTTTTTATATGTGGCTAAAAATATAATATATATCATGGATTTAATTTTTTGTGAGAATGTTTACTCAGAGCATTTATATGATCCTCATATGCATACTCTAATTTTGTTTTGAACAAGTTGATCGATCCATTGTCCAATGGTCTGGACCATTGGTACGTGAGGTGCCAACATGGACACAGACCATGCCTTGGAATTGTCTCAGACTTTTGCTACACTCCTTTTCCTAACCATGTATTTTTAAGCCACAACTTGAAAAGTTAGGTTGTCCTATGTCACTACCAAACAATAATAGAAAAGGCAAATCAACGAGCTGTAGCTTGTAGTGACTTTGACCTTTTCCTATATTTGCATTGGTGGAGTGGCCCACCTAAGGTAATGGTCCCATTTTAGTGGAAGGCCATGAAGCCAAGTATCTCCACCTCTTAACATTCTAGTGTGGTAGGTTCAATGTTTTGAATATGATGTAGTGATGTGCGTGATGAGGTCGAGCACCGTATTTATTAAAAAAATAATCACCTACAGCCAACTGCATGCTAGCTTTGTTGGGATTTTTGGCCTGCGGAATCACACAGATCTAGATCTAGGATGGTAATCCAATGGCACCAAGCACACACAAGAAAAGAGAACACACAGATTTAACGTGGAAAACCCTTGCGGGAAAAAACCACGGCACAAAGTGACAGATCACCACTATGAAAGCATCAATTACAAAGAGAAAGGTCTTACCCGATTCGAACAACCTCGAATCTCACCCTTGCTACACCCTTTGGAAACCCTGGAACCCTTTTAGAAAGCCTTAGAATTCAATCCAAAAGAATAGCCCTAGGGACCCCAATTTATAGTTTTGGCAACTTCCCTTTCGTATCCCAGTTGCGAAAGGACTTGCGTCACAAAATCCGCGAAACTCCTTTCGCATCCCAGTTGCGAAAGGACTTGCGTCACAAAATTCGCGAAACTCCTTTCGCATCCCAATTGCGAAATGACTTGCGACACAAAATCCGCGAAACTCCTTTCCGCATCCCAGTTGCGAAAGGACTCAGATTTAAGACATCTCGCAACAATCTCCACCATGTCTTCAATCTTCAACCGTGTAGCTTCTTGACCTCTTCTCTTATTTCTGCATCACATCATAGCTCAAGATCACATTGGCCAACCAGCGCCAATCACGGATCTGATAGATACCTGCTATACCGTCGGCGCGAATATCTCTGAGAAGCCGATCTCTTCTCTCTGAGAATAACTCCTCGCTACCAACCTCGCCTTGTATCTATACTGTATCCTCTTGAAGGTCCACCTACATCCAACCGCTCACCGGCCCACTGGAAGCTCCACCAGCTCCCATATGTCGGTCTGGTACAACGAATCCATCACATCGCCCATAGTCACCTTCCACTTCTCAGCACCAGGCTCACCTAGAGCCATCAGAATAGAAGATGAATCCCTTGCAATATTGGAGTCGTCCATGTACCTTGCCGATATCCTGCAATCATGCCATGTGGTTCTTCTCACAGGTGGCTGCTCCACCTGCTCTGTATCCCTGTCTGCATGTCTCAGCCTTCCTGCCCTGCCCGCTCATGTGGCCATGCCCATCATGCCACACACGTGCAGAGGTGGAATTCGCTACATCCACCGTAGCTCCACCTTTTGAAGTGCTCCCGATCAACCTGTAAACATGATCGAGTCGTTGCGCTTTCATGACTACCCGTGCCCCCTTGGATACCTTAAGAGCACCATCAATACATGTGTACTTGCATCCCTTTGCCTCAAGCACACCAAGAGAAATCAGATTTTGTTTCAAATCAGGAACGTGCCTGACATCAGTCAAAGTACGCTCCACCCCATCAAACATCCTGATGCGTACCGTACCAATAGCCAACATTACAAGCAATGTCATTGCCCATAAATACCTGTCCACCATCGCACTCCCTATAGCTGGTGAACCAACTCCGATGAGGAGTCATGTGAAAAGATGCCCCTGTGTCTAGCATCCACTCGTCCTTACGATCATCGTATGACCGTCTGAGCGAAGACACAGACAAAACATCCCATCACATCCACTCGATTCATCTGACGTGACAGTGTTAGCCTCCCTGCATGAAGCCTCAGAATCTTCCCTCTTAGATTTAGGATTTTCACAATCCCTTTTCACATGTCCTTCCTTCCCACAATTCTAGCACTTCACCTTTCCTTTGCCCTTGCCCTTGGATTTGGATCTAGAACCTGAAGAACCTGTACCGTGTTCAGAATTCCTACCCACTGTAAACAGTGCATCAGAAGATGTCCCTATGTTGATGTCTAGCTGTCTTATAGCCTTCCCTTGAAGGGCTGAGATAACAGTGTCGACACTCAGAGTTTTATTCATGCTGCACATAGTGTCCTTGAATGACTCATAGGACGCAGGGAGAGAATTTAGCAACATACATGCTTGTTCTTCATCTTTCATCACTTCCTCCATATCCAGCAATTTGCAAACCAATTTATTAAAGTTGCTGATGTGAGCCTCTAGATCTCCACCCTCTGCCATCTTGAAGTTATACCACTGCCGCTTCAAGTGCAGACGATTTTCAGAGGATTTCTTCGCATAAACATCCTCCAACTTCGCCCATAAATTAGCAGCAGTTTTCTCCCTCATGACGTTGTAGAGAACCTCATCCGTGAGACATAAACGGATCGATGATAAGGCTTTCTTATCAAGAGTATTCCAATCATCATCTTTCATGGTGGACTTCCGCTCCTCAAGAGCACCATCTTCGCCTTGCTTGATTAAGGAACTCATCATCTTGATCTTCCATAACTCAAATTATTTTTCCCTGAGTACTTCTCAATCTCATACCTGGCCTCGCCATTATTACTAATCCCTCAGATTCAGATCTGTGTCCCAACCGATTGCTTTGATACTTGTTGGGATTTTTGGCCTGCGGAATCACACAGATCTAGATCTAGGATGGTAATCCAATGGCACCAAGCACACACAAGAAAAGAGAACACACAGATTTAACGTGGAAAACCCTTGCGGGAAAAAACCACGGCACAAAGTGACAGATCACCACTATGAAAGCATCAATTACAAAGAGAAAGGTCTTACCCGATTCGAACAACCTCGAATCTCACCCTTGCTACACCCTTTGGAAACCCTGGAACCCTTTTAGAATACCTTTAGGAAGTCTTAGAATAATCAAAGGATAACCCTAGGGACCCCAATTTATAGTTTTGGCAACTTTCCTTTTGTATCCCAGTTGCGAAAGGACTTGCGTCACAAAATCCGCGAAACTCCTTTCGCATCCCAGTTGCGAAAGGACTTGCGTCACAAAATCCGCGAAACCCCTTTCGTATCCCAGTTGCGAAAGGACTTGCGTCACAAAATCCGCGAAACTCCTTTCGCATCCCAGTTGCGAAAGGACTTGCGTCACAAAATCCGCGAAACTCCTTTCGCATCCCAATTGCGAAATGACTTGCGACACAAAATCCGCGAAAGTCCTTTCCGCATCCCAGTTGCGAAAGGACTCAGATTTAAGACATCTCGCAACAAGCTTGGCATGCAGCCCCAACTTTGTAAGACATCCAGGCCACACAAAATGTGTCCCACCATGAAGTCCACCCGGCACAAAATCAGACAGGTTCATTCTTCAGGTGGGCCACAAGATTGAAATATAATGAGTAGCTCAGCCTCATTTTTGAGACGGGTGATCTTGATGGATTGCCCAACTTTTGCATGGGTCAGATGTCCTACTCATGCCACATATTAGTAGGAAAAACAGGGCTGCCTGCTAAGTTAGCATATAGCCAACTATTGGTGATCAGTTCTTTTACACACAGAACTAATCACCTGCAACCAGTTGCATGCTAACTTAGCATGCAGCTCCAGTATCTCTTAAACACTTATATTTGGCATTGAAATCCCAGAAGGTCGGGGTTTCAGCCACGTACAGACAGGCCCTTGAGAATTGGAGGATAGACTTGTTATAAAGTTTAGAAACTAATGCAGGCAGGCATATGTAGGTTGTGTTTCTGTTACTATTTTGTTATGTTTAGTGGATATGTTTTTATCTTAAGGCTGTTGGATCTTAGGGCTATAAAATTGTTCCCACTCATCAATCAGTTCAAGATCTTGGCAACATGGTTTATATTGCTTGCTAAAAGGGGGTTCTTGAGAATTAATGCATTTTTGGAATTTTAGGTTGGTGACGGATTGTTACCTGTTGTAAAGTTGTATCCCAAAATAGAGAAGATGCAAACCCCTAAACAATATTAGGCTGAACTGTATAGAAGAACAAGGAATGGTTGACAGTCTAGCATGTGAGACATGATTAGGGTTGTTAACGGGTCGGGTCTTAGTAATTGTACGTGCTATAAATAGTAGAACAATGAAAGTTACCATTCATTGTCGATCCTCCAATCAACAATTTAAGTTACCGAGGTTCGCACCACTGCCTAGGTCCAGTAAAAAAATAAAAAATAATAAAATAATAAAAAATATTTCTTTCCATGGCTCACGATATAATAAATGGGTTGTCCTGCCTACGAGGGAACCATCTTGTTTTCTCAGAATACCATTAGAACACTGGGCCCAGTTCAAAAACTAAAAGCAACATGGTGATACAAAGGCTTTCACCAAATCTATTTGAATAGTATTGACCCATAGCCAACAGTAATAGCAATTATGCATAATCTCACAAATAATCTAAGCCGTCTATGTAGATCAATACATTATGGTGGTAAGAAAAAGCCACACAGTATACTTAAGTTCACTTGTACTAAAGCCAACAAGATTTTCACTGAGAATACCTCTCAAATTGACATTTGTCGAGCCAATCACAAGGAGAACCCTTCGGCATGGTGGTGATGCTTACCATAGCCCACAAGCTCCCGCAGATATTCAAGTTTGTTCCCTACCCCATGCTTGTGAACTTTCAATTCACTTCCTTTAACTTGTACTTGAATGGCTGTTTATGGCCTGCAGGGTTCAGTTCTTGCTGCTGCTTGGTTTGAGAAGGTGGTGACCCTCGTGGTCCCAAGTAGATGTTTTCTTCTTCCTTAATGGCCTGTAGTAGAGGAATATATAAGAGGCTTCAGACTGGGTTTCGTTTAAGAAGCACATTACAGTGTCACCGGTACCATGGTTAGCTTACTGTGATTCCACACAGATGTGGGGCCTAAGTGATGTTCTCATGGAATCTAACCTTTTTGCATAAGATAGCACCACCTCAGAAAATGCTTATGACCCAAAAATCGCCCGCTCTATGCTCTATGGGCCATGGTAATGGGAATGAGCTGGAAGGTAACTCCCACCCTTAAATTCCACAATACTGGCCCATATGAGTTGCAAAACAACATGGTGGGTCCTCCAATCTAATCAATGGTGGGTGTTTCGTTTCAAAATGTTCCCTATATTGTGTCCCATCTGTGTTTTAGATAGACTGATTTTTGGGATCTGGGGGCTCTGTGAGGTGATACATCTTATGGACGGCTTCGATTATGTGAAAACATCACAAGTCCCCAAATCTACTTGTACCACCATAAGCTTATGGTGGTACCACTGGAGCTTGCTCCTTCATTCAAGTCCAGAAAAAAAGGGTATCTTGGAAAGTAATTTTCCATTGTCATTGTTTTACAGGAACTATTATAGGAAATTTTCATTAACATGTTATTGGTTCAACAGTGTCCTATCTTCAAAATCCAACATCTTTCAAGCAATTCTCGTTAACTACAACTGTGAACTTTTAAAATGGTGTGGCCTACTTCAATAGGTGGGTTTCATAGTTGCATGGAAGGAAAAATAAAAATAAAAATTTGGTTCTGGAGTATGGCCTACTCATCGCTGGTCTTTCTCAGTTGCAAACCGAACATATAGGAATTCGTGTTGAAAACTTTCAAGATATTAAATTTGCAAACGTCAATTATAATAGGGAAATCATGAAAACAATGGTGGTTAGTTGTAGGCTCCCACAACAACACATTAATTAGCCATGGCATATTAAGTTTAGGCTATGTTGTTTTTGCCAATCTTTATCCATGTGATGCATTAATATCGAGCAGACAAAACTCCAGACATCATATGGATAACTACAAAATCGATGGTAGCAGGAAATAAAGCAGTCGGTGTGATGAAAGCAGTTGGTGGCAGCTGTTTCCTCACTTACTAAATTTTGTTGTTAGCTGTGGTAGCAGTTTCCTTGACCCATAGCAGGAAATAAATCAGTCGGTGTGATGAAAGCAGGGCAGACCTTTACAATCCAACCCATGATCAATGCAGGTATCCTTTTGAGATTTTAACAAATGTCTAGCATTTTGGTACCTTTGTTACATTCATTTTGATAAAAGCTTCCTTTATAGGATTAGATTGTTTTTTCACCTTGACAATGGAATGTAAGTTTACCAATTGGATGGTCTAGATTGATCAACTAACCACGTGTCCAAATTCAACTCATTGTGCTTGAAGCTCTAGCACTATCTTATTTATTTATTGCTTAATTGCAGCTGATTTACTTTGTTTTGCTTTATAGCTGCTACAGGATGATCCTGTTTGTGCTACTGCTCTTGGTAATGGCAAGATTCTTATTACAGATCTATGTGTTGAAGATAGTCTAGATCTTCAAAGACTTGCAGATGCTAGCCGCGGGTCAGTTTCTTCTATTCTTTTTTTGGTTTTGGTTTCATTCTCTTCGTTAAAATTCTCTATGAACCACTTCAAAGATTCATGTACTCTCATTGAGACTTTTATTCTATTTGTAATTAATTAATTAATGTTCTGTCTTAATGAAATATTGTGACAATGTGTCTAGCAAAAGTTTTTGACATGCTTCTCTAATTTGGAAGGGCAGGGTTCTCAAAGTTTGATGAATATGTTCCCATGGTAAACAAAGCTGTGGATTCAAGCTGGAAGAAGTGTCCCATCAAAAGCTCCCGTCTCCTAGAAGTATGTAAGTATATATTAGATTTCATTAGGGAGTTGTAGGCTTTTGCAAGTCAATGGTTATACGTTGTTATATGAGGTATCATATTTAGTGGATTCCATTTATGTGCATGTATTTGTCATATGAGGTATCATATAATGCTTTGGTAGGGAATCTTTATTTTTAGCATGCTTGAACTTTTTGGTTTGATGAATAGGATTCTTATTAAACAATCATGTGAATAGGATTTATTTTGTGAATAAAATTCTTATTAAACAATCGCATGAATTATTTTTTGAATGACTATTAGGTGTAAGATTCAAAAATAAAATAAAAAATCTGACGATATTTTTCTTAATTTACAGATATTTTAGCGACGGATCAAATCCGTCACTAATTTCTAAACAAGTTGAAAATCAATGACGGATTTGGGTCCATCACTCTCCTCATATTAGCGACAAACTTTATCCGTCGCTAATATTTTTAATGACATAATTCGGGTGGTTTTTTCCGAATCAACGACGAATTTTTTATTTTTTGCGACGGATCTTATCCGTCGGTAATCTGCGACAGACCTTATCCATCGCAGATTACACGATGGATTTTATCCGTCGAAAAAAAAGAGACCTAGTAAACAGCAACGGACCAAGCGACAGACGAAATCCGTCCTTTATTTGGCTTTACGACGGATTTGGTCTGTCACAAATCTGCAATTTTGGTATAGTGAGTACCTTTGAAGTGAATACAATTTTCCAATAAACTGTGGTTCTAGTGTCTAAACTAAACTACAGAAAGCAAATTAATCCTAATAATGCAATAAAATCATAATCATAGACTAGGAAAGCATGGAAAAACTACTCAATCATGTATCATGGTTCCTCATCCGGACAGCATCTTAATAAATTTCTCAGTAAGTTTCTCAACAAGATCATCAAAAAGCCCTTTTTGCAGTAAGCTTGGATGCCTTGGAGCATGAATGTCTAGAGAAATTTATGGACCTCAACAAAAAAAATTCTTTTAATCCCCTAAAGTATCCAAAGTGGATAATATTTACCTGTGACAGAAAAGTTTTCAATGTTAGTACACCACGGTGAATCAAAGACTAAAAGTAGGTGAAATTCAGGAAAAGTCTCATTGAGTAGTGTAGTCTCAACACATTCCAAAGTTTCAGACTTCAGTTCAATTTTCATCTCCTCTGATGGTAAACATTCAGGATCTGTGGAAGGAGAGGCTTCGGAATAATGATTCCTTTGGTTAGTATCAACTACCGAGGTATTATTTCGCAAAGCATTCACTATATCTTGTATCATGGGATCGTTTGAATCTGCAAAGTGTGTCAAGCATTCTTTTAAAGAGTTGAGAGATTCAATTGAGAGGGGCTCATTTTCCACATTGAAGTCTGTGATGATATGCCCAAGGACTCTATCGTCTTTCAAAATAGAGAGAAGCATGGTCTCTTGCTCTTCATCTTGGTAAGAGTAAATCATTATTAGATACATCTCGCCTTACCCTGCATAAACAAATTGTGGATCAGTGGGCAAAGATTTAATGTGAAGACTCGGTTCCTTGATACTAATCAGTAGAAGTTTTGTATTGTCAAAAGGTGATTGCTCAAATGGTGGCATCCACTGGGTAGTTTTAAGTTCCGGAGTCATATCCGACAAATTGTTCATCTTCTTAATCATATCATAATCTAAATCAGGGGAGTGGGTCGAGCATGCCTCGAAAGAGTCATGAGGTTCACTTGAAAGTGGCTCATCCTTTACATCAGAATCAAACGTGTCATGTAGGTGGAGTGGATCAACATCACTATATTTGAAAAATACACGCCTCTTGATCATTACTTTGGACAGTTATTAAGATCGACTCTTCGGGAAATTGAACTATATACTCATGAACATATTCCTACTCTTCATTCTCAATTTCGGTATTCTCCATAAGCAAGTTGGAATCACTCTCCTTACATTGTATTTCTGGATTGGGTTGAGGCTGGGATAAATTAGCCTCTTCCTCCTCATTGAGGCGCAATTCAATCGCTTCTAATGTCTGCAACGAATTGGTTGAATTGTTTTTAAGCATCCATGTATTTCTGAAGTGAATTCCCTTAGATTGTTTCTAGTTGGATCTCAAAGATAGGGGATCCAAGAGGATAGTTACTAGAATTGATTGTTGGTTCATCTCTCCAATGTTGATGTTTCCACTAATCATAGTCATATGGGTCATATCTGGGAGGGTTTGATGGTTGTTGGTACGCATTATCACCCATTATTTTCTTCTTGCCGGATAGATGATAATTGTACTCACTCCAATAATCACGCAATGATTTCTTAATCCGTGAAGTGTAATTATTATTCCGCATATGATCGCATATATACTTCAAAACCGGTGGAGCATTATATTTCGATCAGTTCTCAATGATGGTTTCAGAAAAGTTTTGAGACATAGGTTGTTTCCTAACATAATCACCTGACAACCCTTCCCGATATCTTTCATCTTCTAAAAGTAGATTAGCATACTTACGTGTCTACTCTTGCATATACATGGTGAAACCCTAATTCTGAATCTAATCCTAAAATAAATTCCTATTAAAAAATCCGATAGCAATATGGAAAGTAAGTAGAGAGAAGAGGTTACTAATATTGAAGAAGTTACCAAAAGAGAATAACTAGAATTGAAGATCCTACAAAATCAAAACAATCAAATTATGTTAGCAATGTTAGTAGAAGAAAGAAGAAGAAAAAGGGAAAAAAAAAAGAAAAAGATGAGTGCTAAAAATAAAAAATCCTAAAACCCCTAGATTAGAAAAAATTTAGAAAACAAGAAAAATCTAATGTAAAATAAAAATCAAACCTAGAAAACATAAACCTAATCGTGTTCCACGCCACTCCCTGACAACAGTGCTAAAAACTTGTTCAAAACCCTAAGTGCAGGGTCATGTGTAGTAATAACTCGGTGAGAACGAGGTCGAATCCACGGGGAATGGGAAATACGGTCTAAAACTAATCTAAGTCTAACTTGGTTGGTCTGAGTTTTTAATCCAGCGAGATAAAAAGAGTTTTGAATAATAAAGATAAAAGACTAAGGATCCATGAATCCACCTATAGCAATCTCAATATTAATCTACTTGATTCAACGATAACTTGATTGGAATTGAAGTCTTATCCTATCCAATCGTATGATGGAGCGGTTAAAATAGAATCTAAACTTTCATTGGATTAGTTCACACATGAAGATCCATTGCATTGATTGGAAGGGATTCCATCATCCTAGCATGCCCAGGAGACAATGGTGAACAACAGGATTTACCAATATCCACAACTCTAAATAGATTAAGAAGATATCAA
The DNA here is from genome assembly GCA_021015155.1 of Magnolia officinalis. Taxonomy (NCBI): domain Eukaryota; kingdom Viridiplantae; phylum Streptophyta; class Magnoliopsida; order Magnoliales; family Magnoliaceae; genus Magnolia; species Magnolia officinalis. The sequence continues at coordinate 27,702 of JAJHSJ010001271.1, forward strand.
AAGCCTCCACAGAATCTATTATAATTGAAATCACAATAAATCATAGAAAACCGAAAATATTCCTCAAATCAAACTAGAAATCAATGAAGTTCAACATAAACTTGAATCAAAGCAAGATAAACATCAAAATAAACTATATGTTTCATTTCTTAGCCTTAGTTAAGAGATTAGCCTAATAAGACTAACATCCTAAAAGAAAAACAAAAAGATCAATTAGAATCGGTGAAAAAATCGAAGTGGAAGAATGTTGTCAGCACTCCATCTAGGCCTTCTCTCCCTTTCTAAACCCTAAAAGATGCTTTAGAAATCCTAGAGACTCCTATTTATAGTTGAAGAACTCCAACTTTCGTACTAATTTGGAAAAATTTGCAAACCACCTTAAATTTATGCACTCCGCATAAACTCTGCGTAACACCTTCAATGTATCGAACAAGTTTCGATTGCACCTTCGATCCTATCGAAGTGTCTTCGATGCCATCGAAAATTGGTCTAGAACTGTTCAGCGAGTTTGGCATGAGAAATCCTAAAATTCTCAATTGCATCGAGCTGACTTTGATTGCACCTTCGATTTCACCTTCAATGCCATTTAAGTCTATTCTAGAATTATTTCGGAACTATGTTTTTCTAGCCCCGGAATTTCAAAATATTTTTTTTCAAGATTCTTTTTCTTCACTTCAAATCTTTAATTCTCTTCATTCCTCACTTGGTTTCATTGGATATTTAGCATGTGAATTCTTCATTAATAACTTCCAAATCTCTAATTTTCATTATCTTCTTTTGAGCTCTAAATTCATCCTTTTAAGCGCATATTTATCATAAGCTTCTGAATCACCTCGTATAACAAAAATGTATAAAATTAAATCAAACTATCAATTAAATGTAAGGAAAATTAATGTAATTGAAGGGTTAAATATGCAATATTTGAGTTTCAACACTATCCTGCACTACTCCTGAAGAATCTGTATATATCGAATGGGAATGAGTAAGTGACCAGCATAGTAAAGAAATACCTACAAGATTATGCACATAACATGTTGATCGATCCAGAAGGATGACAGCTCCGAGTGTAAGGTTATGATGTAGTTTTAACTTAGTGAGACTGAGATCGAATTTTTTAAATCAAGTTAACCTCTAACCTTTACAGCCCTACATAAGGACTCTAAATTTTATGCCCTACACAAGAGCAAGGATCCTACACAAGCACCCAAGTGTTTAGGCTACACAGGCCAAGGTCCTAATTGATGAGGGTCAAATATTGCATATCAGATCCCGATCATTACCAGATTTTACGTATATGATAATGCTTAATGGAGTATTTTAATTATATTTTTGTTACAGGATGAAATCAGGAGCGTTGATTGAAAAATGATGTTAAAAACGTGGATTTTACGCTCCGAAGACACCAGAGCAAGGAACGGACTCCAGAGGACCAATATTGAAGAATTTACACGCTGGGGATCCGAGGAAATCAAGCCGTTCACATTAAAGAGGCCCGAAACTAGTAAAAATTACAAGATCACAGGTTTCCCACCGTCCGATTGGCTCGAAACTTCATACATGTGATAAAGGCTATAAATTAACCGTACATATTAAATTTCATCTACTGAAGATCTCGGAAAGTGGCCCAACGGACAGATCAGCCCATTAATCTTCAATTTGGGGCCCACCTGATATCTGGAACTGTCTCAAATTGGGTTTTGGCGGTTGAAATAATATGAGGAAAAGGATGGACGGTGCAGATTTTGCACAAACATTACAGTGGGCCCCACACATGATGCATGTACACCATGCACATGCACGCCCGCCGTGCATGGGACCACCAGCCGGTCAAACCGACCGCTGACCCGCGCCCTCTTCATCAAAACAGCAGTTGCCGTTTCCAGCGTCCGCAAACGGATAACTGGTCATCGGTTGTGGGTCCACACCATCCATCAAACCAACAATCCGGACCGTTCATCAGGTCTAAATGAAGGCCATTATCACTCCCTAGGTGACGGAATTTGAAGAGATCAAGAGAACGGGATCCTAGCCGTTCAAACATCGGACGGACGGTAGAGAGAGATAACGTGTGGGCCCCATCAAAAGAAGGAAAAAATAAGCATTCCCACCTGGAATTTCATCCTCTATCCAATGGACGGAGTGGATTTATTGAAGCAACGATGGAGTGGGCCCCACCAGAACGGATAGCGGAAGAGATCCGCGTTCCCGTTTCCGCAGCTGTGTAACGGACGCCGCTGGTCCGTTTTGCGGCTGACTGTGGGCCCCATACGGCATTCGTACGGCTCATCCAAGCCGTTCATCTTGTAGAGTGGCTTGAGCACTACAAAACCATGTTGATATTTTGTGTCCATGCGTGCACACGTGTGCGGTACAGAGGCCAAAAACGGACTACCCTGCAACATTCAAATATGATCTTTTTGTGATTTCTTCTCTGGGCTGCGTCAATGGACATTCAAAACCACCCATTCTTTACTGAAATTTCGTTTTGAATCCAATGGATGGGGTGGATTTTCCAGAAAATACTTCTGTGGGGCCCACCAATCATGGCTGTGAAAAATTGCACTCCATGTCCTGCTACGACTCTGCCACCGACTCCAGCCCTCCAGCAGCTATAAAAGAGGAGTTTTGGACGTGGGAAAGGCATTCAGAAACAGGGGATTCCATATCCGGAGCAAGGGAGAGAAGAAAGAGAAGAAAGAGAAGAGAGAGAGAGAGAGAAGGATGTTTTCGGTTATATTCCATTTAATCTTCTTGTTATTTGAATTCATGGCTTGCTAATCTCTCAGCTAGGGCTGAGATGAAACCCCTAACTTGAATACCCATGGTTATATGTTGAATTTACTTTAATTAGATTGGTTTGTTTCTTTCTCTAAGTGGGCTTGATTGGTTTAAATTCTATACTTCTCCATCTATGAACTCGACCAGAGTCTATATATGGATGTTGTCTGGATGCTTATTCTAGGTGCTTGTGTCTGATCATGAACAGGTTCCTATAGAGGAAGAAATAGGGTGCTTTAATGAACTGTACATCCCATGTGCCCGACCAAGGACATGGGATATGTTATTCATGGCATTGCTTAAAGGAATTAGACATTCTGTATGCCCGATTAAGGACACAGATTGTGCTTTCTCTATATAAGTGGTATCAATCTAGATTAAGGTGAATCAACAGACAAGACAAGGGTTATGATAATTAGGGGTGGATTCGAAAGTCCTAGTGCTCTCTCTGTGATTGAATTTTCTTCCTTATTCTCAAGAGTTATTTTCCATAAATTTGTGTTAGTAATTCGCTCTATTATTTGTTGGATTAGTTAAGGAGAATCATAGATTTGAATTGTGACGACCAGTCTTCGTGGGAACGATCTCGTAATACGTACTATATCTACATCTGATTCGTATACTTGCGAGTTTAAAAATCATTTAAATCATTTTGGTTTAAATAAAACAACACTAATCCCGACCCTAAGTTTATGCCCTATAAAAAGCAAGGGTCCTATACAAGTACCCAAGGGTTTATGCCACACAGGCCAAGGTCCTAATCATGAACCTAAGTTTATGTCCTACACAAGGATAAAGGTCCTATACAAGAACCACGGATTTAGGCCCCACGGAAGAGCCAAGGTCCTACACAAGAACCTAGTCGAGTTTGTGGATAGCAAACTCTTAGCCTCATCCTACACAAGGAGGCTAACATATGGACTCCTAACAATGACACATACTTGTTGGATTAAGTCCCTTTTATAGATAATCTTAGGTTACTTGATCTCCGCTCTCCCATGCTTCAATCAGCTCCCCGATGCTCTCATGATCATGCTACTGCTGCTTTGCCAAGGCTTTATCTCCATGATCATCTTCTTACATTTGATGCTTCTTCAAGATGACTAAGGTGATGGGAGTGGGTCGAATCTCCTATAATTAATGGGTAGTTGTTTATCCTGGGGGATTAACTAGATCGGTCTCCTAGAAGACTAGACAATGCTTTACCAAGATTGCTTAAGTCCAAGAGATAGGAAATGAAGGAGTTCAAGCACATCTCAATGTTGAGTTTGGAATCCTTATTAGAATTGTATTCTCAAAGGAGATGGCTTAGAACTCAATGGAACAGAAGCAAAGAATGAGAGATGCATATGGAAACACCTTACCTTCTATTGTTCCAAAAATCATCAAAATGCTCAAGAACTGACTGCCTTTTATAAAAAGTTTAAGTTCCAACGGTAAAAAAAAAAAACCAGTAGAAAACCGGCAGAAAATGGGCAGAAAAGGCCTTGTCAATATCATCGAAGGAGTTCGATGTCATTGAGAAAATCCAGACAATATGATGTTTTTCCTTGCTGGACATATCTAGACCATTTTTCGATGTCATCGAACATCAAATGTAAGGCTCGTATCCTAGTCCGTACTATTCCGTCAACTCCCGTGATCCTTCCCAACGAATTCCGGCAACCCGCAACATATAATTGACGTTTGCGCGCGATCCTAAGTCATATTCTGTAGATTTGAGTCGGCTCGACCCGATACTTGTACCAGTGCGACCGCGCCGTCGCCGTGGTTCTGATGCCGCGTCTCACGCGCCGAGACGATACCCTAACCAGGAGAAGTGGGCCTGCGTTCAGTTCGAGGAAACATCGCGCATTGCAAATCCAAATAGAATGTCTCATCAATCACATCAATCCATCAATCAAAGTCAAGTACAAGCAACCCATACCTAGCCTTACCTCTCTCTTATACAAGTACCATAAAGTTAACAAGCACCTTACCTCTCATGTCACTCCACCATCCTTCTCTCCTATCACTCCTCTCCCATCATCTCTCTCTCTCTTTTATTCCCTCTCTCATTTTTCCTCCTAAGCAACCCACGTCCAAGCTCCCCATGAGAGAGCTAGTGTAGCCCACCTTCCCATCTCCCATCTCCACCATCTTAAGCCGATCTCAACCGTTGAAGTCCATCCATTAGATCTTTAACATGCATTGATGGAAGAAAACGTCCAAGAAGACCTAAGATGGGTGCTTATCTCTCTCTCTCTTTCTCATTTTTTTTGTTATGAGTGGCCCACTCGGATGTCCACCTTGATGTATGTCTTATCCAACCGTCGAAGTCAAGTGGACCCTACTTTATTGGTGTTGGAAAAATACTAATATCATATTGATCCAAATTAGGTGGGCCACGTTCATGTGAGACCCACCTTTTGAAGTATGTATTTTTCCCACGCTGTCCACCAGAAGTGGGACCCACATGAGTCACGTGTGGTGTCCACATCGCCCATCTGGGACAGAGGGACCCACCGTGTGCTGTGGGTTCTGTTCAGACGGGTATCCAGCAACGAAGTGTGATCACACAGTGAGGTGTACTCACACCAACTGGGACAGAGGGACCCACCGTGTGCTGTGGTTCTGTTCAGACGGGTATCCAGCAACGAAGTGTGATCACACAGTGAGGTGTACTCACACCAACAAAACATTTTCATTTTTAAGGATTTTGGATGGGCCACTCATATGGGCCCCACCTTGATGTACTTACCTAATCCATGCCGAAAAATAAAGCTAATCCGAATATCAGGTGGACCGTATTAAAGAAAACAGTGACCCTCACCGTCATAATATGTTAGGGCCCACTCTTATATTGTTATACACCAAAATACTTGGATATTGGGCCTAATTGATCCATCATGAGACGTAGAATCCAATGGATGAAACAGATTCACCTGATGCGGGCCCCACATATGAAAAACCATGGAAAAACTAAAAATTTCAAATATATATATATATATAAATAGGTAGTATCACCTGCTGTCAGCGCTGACAGAGTTGCAGGCGGCAGCGTTGGGACAGTCCCTGGCCGACCGTGGGTCCAAAAGTAGGCCCCACCGTGATGTGTTTTTAGAATCCACACCATCAATTCTGTAGGTACTTAGGGCAGTGAGCCTTCGTCCAAATATCAGCCCCATATAAAGCTCAGATGGCCCACATCATAGGAAACAATGGTGATTGAACGTTGCCATTGAAAGTTTTTTTTGGGAGTCACAGAAGTTTTGAGCCATTGTGAAATTTATTTTTTCCCACTTCATCTGGGGCCACGTGACCATATCAATGGATTGGATGGAGAATAAACGTTATGGTGGGGCCCACGTGGGACTCACCTCTATGAAGTGGAATGGCAGGAGTACCGTACAGCAGCTATATAGCTGCCGTATTTATGTCAGCGAGTTCGGTGGGTGGTCATCGGACCGTCCAGACCTTCCAGATCATGGGTCCCACGTGGGACTCCATGATGTATGCGTTCCATCTATGTTGTCCGTCCATGTACACGGACGTGGGGCCTGCCCTGTTGGATGCCTTGCATCCACACGTGTAGGCCCCACCTTGATCTATGTGTTTAGTCGTCCATGGACGATTCGTGTGGTGACCCACCTTTGATGTGTTTGACCTAAGTCGTCCACCCGTTGGCGAGCTCTTTTTTATGCTCGAGACAAAATGAAGCAGGATCAATTCTCTGGTGGGCCACGTGCGTGGACACCACCCTGATGTAAGTGTTTTATTCCAGCCGTCCATCATCTGGACAGTGGGATACCACCCCGATGTATCCGTTTTATCTCTCACCGTACAGCCATTTTCATGGCAGGTGGGAACCACAGTAATGTATTTGTTATATATACACCCTCCACGTGGTACACCTGGATGATGTATTGTATATCCAGGCTCGCCCCATCCTGGCCGTCCAAATCATGGGCCATACATGAGGTATGTGCTTTAATTCCACACCGTCTATCCAACTATCGTGGGATTCCACGATCATGTATGTGTTTTTATACCATCCGTCCAGCACTCCCAATCAATATGATATATATATATATATATATATATATATAATATATATATATATATATATATATATATATTATATTATTATATTATATTTATATAATGCATACAACACTCATGGACACCACGGGAGGTGTGTGCTTCATCCATACCGTGTATTCATGGGCCACACATGATAGATGTGTTTTATCCCTGCCGCATTGCAGCCGTGGGACCCATACACGTGTGGATTCCACCACGATGTATGTATTCCATCGATACCGTCCAAGCGTTGGCCCCATATCAGCTGAGAGTTGTTGGCTACTCTGTTGGTTTGATCATGTGATATGCATTTCATCTGCCCCTCCATAGGCACACGTGTGGGTGCCTACATAGATGTATGTATTTTAAATCTACATTGTCCATCCATGTAGGGCCACTGTGATGTATGTGTTTCATCCTACAGTTTATCTGTGGCCTACCATGACATGTGTTATATCCAACTGTTTATCTTAATGCCCACCAACTATATGACTGTTGTATAGATGTTAGCAAGCCATAGGGCCCACCTTAATGATTTGTTGCATATCTGCACCGTCCATGGTGCTGGACAATGATTGGACAATGCTAATTTACATGTCCAGTATTTGGACAGTGCTGATTTGTTGGACAACATTTGGAATTGTACTGATTTATATACACCATGTTTGGACAGTGCTGATCATCATTGGTAGGCCATGTGCCCCATGGGATGGTAGTATACAGTGATACATGTGTTACACCTACAACATTGATATAATTTTTGGTGTGGTCCAAGTCCACTGAGGCCCATTTTGATGTAATTTGTGGCCCATGTAATGTGGCCCACTTGATATGTGAGGCTTAGTATTGAAGCCCATGGGCAAGGCCCATCCTGATGTATATTTGAGGCCCATGTGGCAGGGCCCACTTGCCTTGTATTTGAGGCCCATATGATGGGGCCCACCTGCATGAATCTCAGGCCCATGGGTAAGGCCCATTGTGATGCGGCTCATAGTGATGTGTAGTAGGCCCATGTGATTAGGCTCATCTTGATGTATTTGTGACTATCCGTAGAGGCCCACCTTGATATATACATAAGGCCCATTGAGGCGGCCCACTTGATATATTCGACCCATTGGTGCGGCCCATTGATGCGGCCCATCATGATGTATTTTTGGCCCATGTGCAGGGCCCACCTGTTTGTATTTTGGCCCATGTGATGTGGCTCACCTATTATGTATTTATAGCCCATTAGCGAGGTCCATTGTAATGTAATTCCGACCCATATGTCGTGGCCATTATGATATAATTCTGGCCCGTATGATGTGGCCTATTGTGATGTAATCGAGGCCATGTGACGCAGCCCATAGTGATGTGTATTAGGCCTTTGTGTGAGGCCATGGACCCACTTTATGTTGACCTCTATGTGGGTCACTCCTTGGGAGCAATGTTGGTTAAATGTCCACATTAATGGGCAGTGATGGTTAAATGTCCATATCGTGACCTTCCTT
>JAJHSJ010000404.1:0-47214 GCA_021015155.1 Magnolia officinalis
GGGACCTGCACCTCGCCAGCAGGCCCAGGGCAGATTTTATGCCGTTCAGCAGGACCCTCAGTCATCAGGAGCAGTCGTCGATGATTCATGTGACTTGACCCTTACACCACCATCTTGCTAGATTGCTTATGGATTATGCGTCTTGAGAGTTAGAGCTTGAGATTCATGGGCGTTATCCCCGTCTTTTGATGTTTGATGTATGTTGTACTGTGTTTTGATCATAGTGGATTTTGTGATGGTGTTCTTGTGGTTATTGTTCGTGGGTTATGCTTGTGGTTATGCTCATTACGAATCAAATTGATCATTAGAAATCCTCCTTGTAGCATCCCAGGATCGGAACCTGGCGTATGGGCGCTGGGAGCCGAGAATGGGGTTCTACGGAGGCTGTCGGCGCCAGATTCGGAGATCTGGAATTTTGTGAGCCCGGTTTCCGAGTTTGGGGCATGACAGAATCTATCTCATTTCCATTTTCTTTTTGGTCCCTGATTCTATTGGCCTCCTCTATTCGTATACGTACGATAGTGGTTTCCAAAGAAACACCGTTCTTTTTATGTTTCATTCTATTCTTATATTCTTTCTAGGAGGGTGGTAGTTTTTCTATTAGTGCTCCTGACAGAAACACTTCATCCAACTTAATTCCTTCTGTCGATAGTTCGTGAACTAGACTTTGAAAATCATGAATCTGATTTGTGACAGGTTTATCGTCTGTCATTTCATAATGAAGGAAATTAACAATTGCATGTTTCTTAGTGCCTGCATATTTCAATATGTATTTCTTTCCTAAAGCAGTCCATATGTCTTTAGCAGACACGTAAGAAGCATACACATCATATAGTTCGTTGGATAAAGAGTTTAGAATATAGTTTTTACAATTATTTTCATCTGTTACGTTGTTTGATTTGCTGGATCTATAGTAAATGATTCAGATAAAATGTATGAAACTTTCAGGGTGGTCAGAGCGAACATCAGTTTCTGTTTTCATCGTTTAAAGCATCGTCCAGCGAACGGTTCGATTTGGCTAACTCAGCATAAGCATTTACTGTTACTGTAGCCATAATCTATATAATTCAACAATTCGATTTCAAGAATGTTGGAATATTTAGTTGAATTAAATAGACTATTAAAATCGAGAACCAAAAAAGGAAAATAAAATTTTGAGAAAGAAAAACTTATTGAATTGAGTTGAGGCGTGACTGAGTCACTCGGCTTGAAATCGAATTTGCTCCCCTTGTACAGCGTCCCAAGTGCAACAGGTTTCCAGAGCAATTGACCTCCGGGATACAACGATTATGACCCAGTCCCAGCGGCGCACTCACTGTACACGGGCTCGAACCACTTGCAGTTTAATCTAAAAGTGCTAAGTTGACTCAGCGATGAACTCAGTACAATTCTTAAAACCATATTAGAGAGAGTTTTATAAGAGAGATAATAATTTCGTATATTGAAACTGGAATCGGTAGTCTTTATATAGACTCCGAAGTGGTGTATAAACACCCTTTACAAAATGTTAGGTCCGTTGGGTTTAAACCCAACAGGTGCGACCAACAGGAAGGGATGCATTTCTCTAGTTTAAAATGAAAAGGCATAAGTGCGAGTACACTCTCGCAAATAAAGTCCCGCGAGTACACTCACACTGTACCCGCACCCACGCCCAGCCCGCTCGGCTCGGCGCACGCGCGCGTGTGGTCAATGACATTGATTAGAGTTATTTACATAGCCCCCCACGGCCAAATTCACATGCCCTCTGAATGAGACTCAAGACTCAAGGCCAAAGCAAAGCCTCCTATCTTATACACAGAGAATTTCCTTTGTCAAATCCGATGTGGGACAAAACCCACACCTCAAAACACCAAACTTTAAATGTGGAGGGAAACCACCAAAATTTGAAAAATCAAATTTTAATTTTATTTTAAAACAAAATACAACAAAGTTTACATCATCTAGGTGCCAAATACGTTAAAAAAGATCTTGCCACGCCTATTCTATACCTCAACATAATAAACCTACCAAGGGGAAAAAAAAAAAAAAGCAAAACATTACAAGTCTTCCGGGCAACTATACAGTCTACCGAAATACTTGAAACTATAAACAAGCCCGAGCAAAGGAGAGCGAAACCTCTCTCTCTTTATATATATATATATATATATATTATATTATATATATATATATATATATATAGTGGAAACATTTTGTATGGCTCCACCATGACATATCAATGACATCTTCCCCTACCATCAGATACGTCCTCTCTTATCTAGCTATGGATTCAAAATCTCGACCTTCAGGTGACCATATGACAGAGAACCATTGAAAAGGTTGCCTTCCTTTAATTTCATGAAGGCCCACTGTGTTTTGTGTATGTAAGTCAATCCATTTGCCGGAAATATCTGCTCCAGAGAATGGATCCTGCAACGATTGGGCAGCTTTGACCCACCAGCGGGCTCATTTTAAATCAAGGGTGGAGTCTTTCTTAAATATTTCCCAACGTGTGCCTCACCTGAGATTTGGATCGGACTGATGTTTAGGCCATGGCCAAATGAGATCGCGCATCTGATGGAGAGAGATGTCATCAACAAATCCAAGTGGAACCCACATAAACTGTTATAAATATCGTGATAACATTACCATGTAATCATCTCCATGTGTGTGGCGAAGATAAATTGAATGGTACCCGAACCACCGTTAGTATGGTGATAACAGCTGAAATCACTACAAGAAAACTGGCCTTTACCGACAGTCAAAACCGCCGGCAAATCCTTTATCTGCGGTCAGCTAACAGCTAGTAACGCCTCGGTCGGTAAAGGCTTTACCGACGGTCAGGACCTTTATTGACGATTGTGCTGGACGCCGCTGAATCGCCAGTTTTTGCTACACTACCAGAAAATTAGTCAAAAGCTACAGATAAAATCCATAGCTGAAGATGAGTAGCCCACAGTGCGACCGTAGCTATTGGTACCGTAGCTCTATAAAACTTCACTACGGATTAAATCCGTACACTACAAGAAACACCGACAATCCGTAGCAATAGAGAAAATCTTCTGGTATAGGGATCATATCCACCGACAATCCATAGCAATAAAGAAAATCTTTCTTATCAACTTTTTTTTTTTTTAAAAGAATAATAAAAGTTGTCAGATATGCATGCGAACTGCTCATCGGCTGCAAAATTTTCTACCTAGGTGCCATTGTCACTTTGAATTGTGTTTTTGATTTGTGCTCCTGCTCCTGCCTCCTAGATGTTCATACTTGCTAACATTTTGAAGAAATAATGTGGGGTGGCAGTACGAAACCAAAACAAAATTCATGTAACTATGATAAAACAATTCACCTTGTGTGATTGGATGATCCCATATATGCTGTCAGGTTCATTGATTTGTGTAACCGCTGCAACTAGTAATTCAATGTGGGGTGGCAGCTCGAAAAATTGAATGTAAGTTTGTGAGTCAGATCATGAACTTGAAAAAATTGATCAATACAATTTAACATTGTAAGTCATGAAAAATTTTCCCCGTACTTCAATCAGTCAAAAATTTGATCCCTATAATTTCCCTCACACATAAAGCATATAAAAGGTCAAGACTTGAAGTAATTTGGAAAAGGGGAAAAGCATAGTAGTTATTTCAATACTAACAGTTTCAATAGCAGTGAAAGGGATATGTTAGATTGCTTCCAAAAGCTAAAGCAGAACCAAACAGACCTAAATTACTCTGTTCAAGATAAATTTCGATATTGGAAATGGAAGAATCTCTATTGCAGTCCAATGCAATTGTGACAGATGTTCCTCTGTGATCTTTTGCAGCCCACAAACTTCTTTGATCTCATGGTATGGACGGTCCTAGAACAACAATCGGAATTAGAAACATAAAAAATTGAAAAGGTAAATATGAAGAGATGGTTGAATCTATTGAAAGAGCTACCTGATTCTTGGGGTTGGGCTCTAGCCAACCCTAAAATAAGGTTTTAAATATCAGTAACAGGCTTCAATCACTGATATGATACAGCCCTACATCTGCCTATATCGCCCTCTAACTGCCCCTACAAATGGCGATATACTTCGCCACCCATCTTCATGCAGGTCCATAGCTAAAATTTCTGTATATTAATATTTGTCATATTATCTCATATTAAGTCAGCCCCATGTCAGGCGAAAGATCCACAAGAGAGAGAAGCATACTAGATTAGCTCAACCAATAGCTATTAAAAACACAAATGAATCAAACCAATACTAGATTACCAAACCAATTGCCATAACCAGTACAATAGCAAATAAATCATCATAATCATCATCGTTACAATGAAAATTTCCCATATTTTGCGGCATTTTGCATACAGGAGCTAGTCAGTACCAGGGCATTGCATTTCTGGACACGAAGCCCTTCGAAAAGGTTTATACACAAACATTATCCAAAAGTAAAGAGCTAGAATATAGTAAGTTGTTGCTCATTCAACATAACATGGTAAGGTGTTGATGTCACGCCCCAGACTCGGTAACCGGACTCACAAGGAACCCAATGGCCGGTTCTGGCCGTAACAGCCTCCGTAGTACCCCATTCTCGGATCCTGAGACAGGTTCTGATCCTAGGATCCTACAAGGAGGATTTTCATAACAGTATAATTATTCCAATACGAGCATACCCAAGATTACAACAAGTACATCTGAGAATAACAAGGGGCACACATCACAAAATCCACTAAGAATTTAAACTTTTACAAGCTTACATCAGGTCCAAAAGGACATACATAAGGTAATAAGAAAAGAGAGAGAAATCAGCAACATGGAGTCCTCAGTACTCAACTCTACTCCACGATCTGCTACTACGACGCTTGCTTAGAGTCTCCTGCATGCATCAATCGTGCATAAGCTTATAGAAGCTTAGAGGGTGGTGAAAGTGTGTGTCAATAGTGCACAGAAGAATAGTAGGAGGTACGAGGAAAGAACATGCTCAATGAGAATATCACTATCCTTACTAAGGCTTATCATGAATACCATGCAATGAGTACTGGGAGTCATACCAAGGCAATGCATGAAGGGGCTTTCACAGTCAATGTTAATGTAATGCAAGTAATGCCAGTGCTCATATCTAAACCATATGTCAAGTACATTTCCATTTATAAGAAAATCACCGGGGTCATTACACTGCTGAATGACTGCCGCTCTACAGACCCCACACAGTCAAACGAGCATAAGAGACCTCACTACCCGCCTGTGGACAACCAATCACCAACAAGGCCTGAAGGTACCGGACCCATTTACGAGCTGGTCAGACTCAGCCTAGCAATGCCTCCTCACACCAGGCAGGTAAGGCCACACCCCTATCCAACTGACTACACGACAGTTGGAGTCGCGGCCTAACTGTATAAGGCCCTCATGCACTCATAGTTTCCACTCGGTCACGGCATTGTAGCATATCCTTGGTACCATGGAAGTTTCGAGAATTTCACCCATAAGCATCCTATGCACCCTATATGCTTAAGTAACATTTCTGGTGTCCACACATACGACCATCCACGAATGTCCCTGTGGAGGCAAGGCCTTGGTGAAGCAAGGGCGGTATCATCATGAAATGCGATGTCAATGCATGAATCATACATACAGATCATGCACAAGCTTCAGGCACTCAATGTGCACAAGGGGAGAAACTCCGTCCCTCAATGACCAATATATAATGCAATCAATTCATACAGATGATGTAAGTGTGCTACTTGTAAAATGTATTCCTCCTTCCCAAGGAGGGGCAAGGACAAGATCTATGGTCAAGTACTCGAAGGAGAAATGAAGTTCTCTTAGTGGGGGCCCAACAATTTGGGATGACCCACAAGCTAGGAGAGTCCTAAAACCTCAAGGAGGAAACGAGCCTAATAAGGTCCAAGGTGGGCCTTTAAACACCTATCAGGTCCTTATGGGCCTACCTTAGGGCCGCCAAGGAGGACTTCTAACCTCAACTGGGTCCCAAAAAGGTAGCCTGGTACGTTTGTAAAGAAAAGTCCAAGGCACAATCAATCCATGGCCTAGTGGGCCATACCCTAAGCCCAAAACATAGGCAACCCAGTGGGCCATTGAGCATGGTTAGGGCCCAGCCATAAGGGTAATGGGTTCACTCATTGTGGTGGGCCTAATGGGTAGCTCATTATCCCAATATATGGGAAATCCTTATATTTTTAACACAAGTAAGTTGGGCCTCACACTCGACCCAAGTATGAATTTTATTATAGTGGGCAAACAAGGGCCCAACTACTTGAGTATTTGGCCCATAAGACCCATCACAATGACATAGTAAATATAGGACCCAAAGGTTCAATGGGCATATTAAAAGTTCCAGCCCAACCAAGGCTATAAGGCCCATACTTAACTAAGAGACTAGCCCAAGAAGAATCCCATTTGAGATGGGCCTTTAATCATGCACTAATTAAGCCCAAAAAAATATAAAATTAAGATGGTAAAATGCTGACTTAAATCCTCCTCAAATCTAGTGGGCCACATTGCACCAAAAGAACATCTATAGGCAACAATTATTGGGCTCAATGCCAAATTTCAGCCCACCCAAATTTCTGGGTTGGTTGGAGTCCAACAATAGAAGTAATTCTTAGTATAATTAATCCCTGATGGCCCACACACATCACTATGGGCCCCACCAGATGAGAGAGGATATGCAACACATATATCAAATGGGGCAGGCCGTTGGAATGCAGGCCCAGCAGTAGCCTAAGGCAGGGATGTCCCATGTGTTGGCAGCCCTATGGGCCCGGGGTATCTGGCCCAAAAATCCACCCAATGGGCCCCAATTGAATAAAAAAAAAAGAGGATGATCAATCCCCTAAGGACCCCACATGGATGGGTGGTGGGATATACAACACATCAAGGTGGGCCCACGAAGCAGGCTGGACGCCCCAGCCTGGGCGTCCCTGCCTAGCAGGCTACTTCCAGCCGTACCACGGCCATCTCAAATGTCTGTTGGGTCTGAAATTTTGCAGGGTGACACTTCCATAGGTGATCCACACTCCCACAAAATTTCAGGATTTTTGGACACTTAGAAATATTTTAATTTTTTTTAATGAAACAGACTGTCCAAAAAATCGGACTGACCTTAACGTCCCAATGTGGTGGGCTAGTTTGTCCCTCGCCACGGTGTGTACAGGTATGCATTGGACCTGAAATTTGGTAGGTAGGTCCTACCATGGGTGGACCATACCCCTATAAAATTTTAGAATTTTTGGACATCTATAAATATTTTAATTCATTTAAAGAAATCAATCTGTCTTGAAAATCGAACTGATCTGGACAGCATATTATAGTGGGCCGGTCCAGCCACCACCATGACTGTTTAAATCTCTATATTTGATAAGTGTTAAAACCGGCCGCCCGCAAACGGGAGCCCCACCCGTCAGTTAAGCTACACTTTCTTGTAGTGAATAGGCCCCACATGATGTATGGATGCATCTTACCCATTGGTCTGATGCTTCCCCTACACTTTTCCGTTTATCCAAAAATGATAACCATCCAACACCAAAGAGAACACTAGATCGAGAGGGGACGACCACCCTTGATTATTGTAGAGGGCCCACCATCTTGTATATATGTCATCTAGATCTATTGATTTGCATCATCTTCTTCTTCTTTTAAATAAATAAATAAATAAATAAACATAACCTCTTATATTCCATTAAAAACAAAGAAGCTATACAGCTAAATGGACATTTGGGCTATAGACGATAGCAAAAAAACAGGGGGCACCTATCATAATGGGCAGCCCACAACGGCCACCAATTTACTAAAAAACTCCCTATGATCCCACTGTATATGATCTTAAAGAATCCAACCCAACTTTATCTAAGAAGATCAGCCCCCGCACCTTTATAGGGAGGCCATTAACCTAGTTGTAAAAGGAGGCAGACTGGCATTTGCTCCCCTCATGGGCTATCACAACTACCGGTCCATTGCCTTCCCTCTGAATAAGCTTGTAAGAAAATGTTCCTCTCAGTTTCAATTTGTTGATCCTAGAAACCCATGGTCTACACTGCCAGAGAGTGCGGGACTTCCCCGATGGGAGGTCAACCATAACCTTCGAATCGTATTCAACCTCAATCTTATCCAGCCCACTGTCCAGACACAAAATGAGACCATCATAAATATGATGGCACACCTAAAAGTCGGAGCATTTTGAGATGCAGGAGGTGCCAATG
Organism: Magnolia officinalis; assembly: GCA_021015155.1. Taxonomy (NCBI): domain Eukaryota; kingdom Viridiplantae; phylum Streptophyta; class Magnoliopsida; order Magnoliales; family Magnoliaceae; genus Magnolia; species Magnolia officinalis. The sequence continues at coordinate 8,182 of JAJHSJ010000404.1, forward strand.
TAAATCAATGGTGGGCATCCCCTCTTAATTGTTCCTACTAGTGAGGTCCAGCTGAGTTTTGAATCTGCTTGATTGCTAGGTCTTTAGCCAAACATGAGGTGACACATCTAATGGATGGGCCAGATGTCATGCAGACATAGTGTGTGGCCAATATTTTTCAGTTGTTACTAGGATGGTTAATGAATGGTTGTCATTAATGAAACATTTCCATGCAACAGTTACTGCCATACTTATGAATGCTACCATTGAATTCATCTATTTTTACTTTACCCTTTATTTTAAAATTTTTTAGTAAGATTATTCCTTGGTCACGATCATCAAAACCATATCCAATCTAATTTGAGTTAGCCGTTAAGATTCTGTTTCACAAGTCATGACTGTTTAAATCTCTATATTTGATAAGTGACCATTCAGTCACCTTTTGTAACAACCCGACTTTTCAGGACCCATGTACACGACCCGTTTCCCAAAACCCGAGTGTTAACCTTAAAGGATGGTCAAATTTGAGTATATATGTATATCCTGTTTTTTTTTTTTCAATTATCGGAGTAAGCAGATGAGCGTAGAATGGACAAGTAAGCATAAAGGAAATTTTTTAAATTTTATTTAGAATATACAAGAGCTGCCCATAATGACTTACACAAACTAATGTTTCCAAAATTTACAAATACAAGAATTACATGATCCAATATATGAGAAATAGTAGAATGCAAGTAAATTTGAGCCGTTAGACTCGTCAGCTTCTTGAGGTAGATATAATCATGCAAACCTGGCACTTGAACCCGGCTCCTAATCAGCCCAAACCTGAAAATCACTTAAGCCACCTGTGTTACCTGTACGGTTATATTTATTTGATGGATGAGTGACCAACTCAGTGTGAACTCCCCTCAAGATTACACACCGTCGCATCAGGTAAGCATAGTTATAAAAACGTGGCAAGGCATACAAAATAATACAAGATGCAGTCTTATTAAATGCATGGATGCATGGATGCATCATCGACCTGGGGTACACATCCCACTGTCGAAATAAAGGGTCGCCCTAAAAGAACTAGCCACTTGGAAAAATACACAAAGGTAGGCCCGAAGAGAACTAGCTATCTAGAAAAGACCATAATATATAGATCGCCCAAGGAAAATTTAATCACCTGGAAAAGACTATAATATATAGATCGCCCAAGGAGAATTTAATCACATGGAAGAAACCATAATAAGGGTCGCCCTAAGAGAACTAGCCACCTGAAAAAATACACAAATGTACGCCTGAGGAGAACCGGCTATCTGAAAAAGACCATAATATATAGATCACCCAAGGAGAATTTAATCACCTGGAAAAGACCATATGCTATGAAAATGCATGATTAGCCCAACCATTATTAGTCCGTTTAACAACCAGCAGGTTTAATAAGCTCAAAGGTCACTACGGTGAGCTCAGAACCCAGTGTAGGCCGACAACTCAGGTATAGTGTCCTATTCCACCATCCCTGACTAATGAGGCTACCACCTTAGGATGCTTAATGAATCTCAATCGACTAGTGACCAATTATACTCAGTATATGGGGCTTACCATCGTATGGTTGTATAAAATAAAACATCGAACCCGTATAGGGCAAATACCAAACCAAATCCACATAGGGCGATATCGAAACAAGTCGCCTAGGGCAGATATTAAAATAAGCCACTAGGGCAAGTATCAAAATCATGCAATAAAGACCATCCTAAAAAATCACTTGGATACAACCCCTGGATGGTAGACCCATATCAATATTCGAATCACCCCACCATTCAATAACCACTAAGTCGAAGGTTCATTACAACCAAAATCAATCGAGTTACATCCCAAGTATGGGTGTACATTTATAAGTGGGGGTTTCCCACTAACGTACTAATTTAAATCCCAGAAGCAATCCACAAGTAATCCAATAGCATGAATTAAATATACAGGATAAACATTAAGCACGTAATGTAGCAATTCAATTCCAACAATTTAACATATTTGACTATGAAATAGAGATATCAATTATAAATTAAAATAAAGACTATAACTTAAGCTAATGGGAAGATGGAAAGCTCAAAGGGAAGAATCATCACCTCATGTGTCAAATCCACCAACCGACGTTACTAGGAAACACGTACATCCTTAGGATTGAACCCTACCATGAATTGTGACGTTGCATGTGAGATCAATGTCCTATCAAGCATCTATGGTCAAGACCCACATAACCTAGGGTTTGGATTGTTTATCTTTAGGGTTCCACCCTCGAGTTTAGGTCTAGGCTTATACTTTAGGGTTTGGACTCTAGTTGGCGTATTAGTTACAATTTAAACTTAATAGTCATAAGATAATTATTGGTGTTAGTGTTATACTTTATATTGGCTGTCATATTAATAATAATCATTCTAATGATAATTAATAGTATGATCTACTATTTATGATAATATTTGAGAGTGACAACCAACATAGTAGTGTTTAGTAATGATATTATTTTTATACGTGATCGCTAATATCAGCAAATAAGTTACTAACGGCTATTCATTCCAGATCTTAAAAATAATGATGATAGGAATGGTAACCATGTTGATAGTATTAATAATTGTAAAATTGTCATTAATACTAGCGATATAATTTTTATTATCTAATATGACAACCTCAACCCTTATGATGGTAATAATTATTATGATATACTTTTAATGATAATATTTAGAAGCGGTAGGTAAAATACAACTATTTACTAATTGTAGTTTCATTTATAATAAGTAGTTCTAGCACAAATTAGGGGCTAATCACATATAATGTTAGCAACCTAAATAATAAGGGTGTAATCATGATATTAATATAATGAGGCATATCTAATCTAGAAGAAAAGCATTGGCTCATTGAGTCGACTCGGTCGATTTGGATTTGGTTGGAAATGTTACCTGACGACGATGCATAGTACTAGGATCGGGACAGGGAGCACTAATGTAGTTGGTTTGCTGACCGAGCACGGTCCCTGAATGACATGGGATTCAGGTCAGTCTTGACTCAGTGTGTTGACTCGGTATGAAACCCAGTTGACCCAACTTCTTCCTTTCTGTTGCTTCTTTCCTTTCTTCCTTCTCCTTTCTTTCTTTCTTTCTTTCCTCTGCTTCTCTTTCCTTCTCCTGACCAGATGGTGTGGCTGGACTCTATCCAGCAACTCAGTCAGGCCGGAACTCAGATACTGAGTCGATAACTGAGTTAACTGCGGTAACAATAGCAGCAGCTTCGCCTCCCTCTTTCTCCTTTGTTTCTCCTTTCTTTTCTTCTCTCCTCTCTCTCTTTTTCTTTCCTTCTTCAACTGCTCTGAAAATCCGACGACGACAACTAAAAGTCCAAGGACGATTCATCTCGTATAATTCGACTCGGCCCAGCGAGTTGGTGCGGCACGGACCCGCACACCCTTTCTTTCTCTCATTCACTCTCCTTCTTCTTCCATTTTCCTCCTCTATTTTCCTATCAACCATGGCCAGCAAGAGTAGCTCCTGTGCATCCAAATCTCACCCTGACCCAAGACGACTGGTGCGGTTTGGATGAGGAAGAAGGTGCGGCCTCCAATGGCAGATTGAAATGCGGCCCACCGTTCTTCAAAATGGGGCTACTGGAGGGTCTAGCCCTTCCATACGGTGCTTTTAGATGTGTTGTTTCAAAGCTCCACCTTCGTTTGGGTGGTGGGTTCGGAGTTTGAAGGCCTCAACCATTTTTTTCTTCTTGAGCAGCCACGAGAAGAGGAGAGTTGCGAGATTTGTTGATCCCTTCTAGTTTTAGGGTGTTTCCCATCAATTCAGGGCCGTTAGATCTTCACCGAGCGTCCCAGATTAAATATGATGGAAACCGGCTCTTAAAACCGTTGGCAGGAACCGAAACTGGCCCTGGTTTCATTTGGAATGCCCTAACAATTGGAGAGACAAGATCTTACCTACTTGGAAGGCTGGGATTGAAGGATCTTCCCTCTCATGTGGATTGCCAGGTTGGCAGATGCGGAGACAGTTTCCCTTTTTAGAAATAAGGTTTTTCGCAGTCCATATGCGATCGAATTTGTGGCCATATCCGTTTTCCCTTTAACTAGGGTTTTCGTCAGCCTTTAGTAGAGCATACGATGGGTGGATCAGATCACCCATCAGATTTGAGATGGTGGGCCATAGTGCGTCCTGAACGGACGCTGTCCGTCGGTTGGTGAAAACGAAGAGAGAGAGGGAGAAGTCTCTCTTTTAAGCAAACACGGGTCAACAACGTTTGATCAAGCCCTTTGGCTCGGTGCACGGCTGGTGCACAGCCTCTTACTTGCACACCACTCCAGTGTGGGGTCCACCGTGATGTTCCTGATAAATTCACACCATCCATTTCACTAGATGGGCCCTTTTATGTACTTTAATCGAAGATCAGGTGGGTACAAAGCTCAGGTGGGCCATACACTTAAATTTCTACTCCTAATGATGGATTTCGGTTAGTCTAGTGGTCAGATGATTCCGAACCTGAATGTCAGCGGTTAAAAGGTCCTAAAGGGGCCATTCGTAAGGCTTTCATCATAAATTATTAGTCAATACTTAATGTTAATATAGATTTCCTTGCTTTTGCATATACTTGGCAATTACACTGATTAAAATCTCATACATATATATAGATATAATTTTAATATTAACATACAACTATTTGCATGATGTTGATCATGCATTCATTAATATATAATTCATAATATACAATATTATATTGCACATAAGATTGTATGGTATCATATTTAATTAAAATTATATTTGTATTTAATAATATTGTAAAATAATATGCAATTCTATTAAAGTATCTAAAGGTTTTTGCATACATACTTATAAAAGATATTCAGTGCTACATTATTATTTAAAATTTGATTTTTATATTGTGAATTTATTATTCCTTATGTTTATTTAATATAACATTATTTTCATAATATCTTATATGCATTAAATACATACATATCATTTTAGCATGAAAATTTTAAATCTTTACAACGTATATACATTTCATAGTGTATATATTTAGGTTGCACTATTTTTATATATATTTTTTGTTTATATTAAATTAATCTACATGGTAACACTCGAGTACTAGAAAGTACGGGGTGTTACACCTTTTCACTACCTGAAATAAAGTCTTTCTAGGTCTTCCTCTCATTTCTCTTTTTAAATACTTACATTTTAACTAAGGTTCCTAACTTAATCAGAGCCATCTCTAACCTCTGTATTGCCTGGTTAAATCATGTCTTACTTTTATTGAAGCTACTATGTTTGTTGCTTTGATAACATTTATTGAAGCTACTCTTATGTTGGTTTGATAATCTTATTTTGAATTATCCTTTGTAACCTTCCCATTCATATGTCTCAATATCCTAACCTCCACACAAGTCATCCTCAACTTGTATTACTTTTTTAAATATTCACATATTCGATCCAATAATTATTCTAAAACACGTTACTTCATTAATCATATAATCTTTTGGAACTCCATCTTCACTTTATCCATCTAACCATAATTTAAAAGTGATTAGAATGGCCACATCAGCCAATTTTTACTAAAAGCTACAAGTCTAAATGGTAAACATCTTATCCCTCTATGTTAATGTCAGAGGAAGTGTGGAAGTACATCCTAGTTCAAATCAAACAAAAGGAAATCAAACTTATTATGAGCACAGAGAACACACAAATCTTATGTTGAAAACTCTAGTGGAAAAAAATCGTGGCACAAAGTGAGAAATAATCCACTATGAAAGCAATATATAAGAGATAGATCACTCTTACAATGACAAGAAGTCCATTCGAATATCCCAAAACCCTTAGCTTTTCCTCTCTAGAACCCTTTGTACGTCTTAAAATACCCTAATCTTGATTATTCCCGATATATATAACTGTAAAATCAAAATAGAAAATAAATCACACACTTACGCAGAACTACTTGCATCATCGATTGAACAATCTATCAATTGACATTGATCAATCGAGCAGGCACTAGTTTGAGCGATCAAACTGTGCTAAAAACGTTCAGAGTGTTAAAAGGTATTTTTCCAAATATTTTCGATTGATCGACCTGATGGTTCGATCAATCGAACATGGTCCAAACCGTCCAGTAAGCAATCTTTCTAATTTTAGAGATGTCTGATCGATTGAGCAAGGCCGTCGATTGATCGATGCCCCTATTTCTACACATATTAAATACATTTATTCAATAATCTCTATTATGGATTCAATCTTCAAATTTCATTGCTCCACTTTGTCACCACTATCTCTAATCGCCTTCCATCATAACTTCATCGTCACTTCTCATGCACACTATATATTCACTAAGCATTTGTCAAGCCTAGAGAAGTCACACAGAACATGAACTTCTCTTCTAAAATCACCTTCATAAGCATGTCAACCAGATTAACGCTTATATGAATCTTCTCTATACTCACTCTGCCTTTATCAAGTACTTTGTTGGAAAAAATAATGATGAACATCAATATGTTTAGTATGTGTTTTGACAAGAAACAAATGTGTTTTATTTGGGGAATTATCTCATTCAATAATAAAGAATATTTATCATCATAGATTTTATTGATTATGAGTTCGTTTACATCCTTTTGTTTCCCTTGATTTTAAAACAAAGTACAATGAACTAGTACAATGACATGAAAAAGAAATAGTCCAATAGCAATTCTGATAACACTTTGACGTATTTTGCATCCGTCCGAACAACAGATGGGTTGTGCGGGTCCAAGATCCTTGCTTCAATCCGACATACAAGAGGTATATGCATTGGAAGCTGATCTGTGAAGGGAATCCACAAAGCTGCAAAGAATAGAGTTGTGGGGACCTTTTATTGCGCGAGCATGTAGTGCATCCCTATTGCACTGGCACGCGCAACACAATCCTGTTGCACGGGCGCGCAACAGGTAATGAGTTTCCCCATACCTGGTCCTCTCGCTCTCTCACACTCTCTCTTTGCTTTTGGCACCTCTCTGGAACTTCTCATGATGCAAATGAGAGGGGGAGAGAGTATTTATAGGCTTTCACACGTGTGAGAGCTTAATTTATGTGCCACGGGCCCCGTTTCGCGCAACAAACCCAACAAACCTGTGCAACAGGTCTATTCGCGCAACTACTCCGCCCAACAGGTTTGTTTCTGCACAATTGCACTTTGTGAAGTCTGTTTCTGAACAATTGCAGTATGTGAAGTCTCTTCTGCACGCAACTGCATTTTGGGAGTCTATTCTGCGCACAACAGCACTCTAGGAGTCCGTTCTGTGCACAACCGATTCTACACAATAGAGGACTGGGAGGTTTGAAAATGCTACAACATGGCCTGGGAGGTCTGAAAATACATTTTTTGTGCACCAACAATATGAAAATGGTAAATTGAGGTCTTTGTCAAATTAATCTCGCTTTCGCTATCACAATTAACCAACACGGCCTTATGCTGAAGCCTAGGCTAATTTATCATCCCTCTTAACTAAACACATTCTTTGAATGCCATCGTCACCACCATATATTTAGCTTTATTCATGAAAAGATCCACGACACACTGAAACTTCAATATCCAACTGATCACACCACCCGCTAGAACAAACAAGTAGAAGGAAGTTAACTTTCTATTATTTACTTTCCTACATAATCGGCATCCACATAGTATACCAATTTGTCCTCTAACGTTTCAAATGTCAATACATGGTCCATTATACCTTGAATATATTGAAGTAGCCATTTCACTGCTTCCCAAAGTTGCTTACCGGGGTTAACCATGTATCTGCTCATAACACACACTGTATGTGAAATATTCGGTCTTATAAAGACTAAGGCATACATCAAATTACCAACAATTTTCGAATAGGGCACATGCGACATCGCTTGCTTTTCTACATATGTAGTAAAACATTGCACTGAAAAAAGCCTAAAGCAAGCAGTATGGGGTATGTTAACTAGTTTCACCTTGTCCATGGTGAACTTAACCAATATCTTTTCAATGTATTCTGCCTATGACAACCGTAGCCTGCTCCTCTCTTTGTCTTTATGAATAATATACCGAGAATCTTCTTTGCAACCCTTAGATCTTTCATTTCGAATGTCATTAACAACTAAATATTCAATGTATTGGTCTCAAATATGTTATGGCTAGCAATAAGCATGTCATATACATACAGAACATGTATAATGAATTGTCCATCATTTAACATTTTATAATAGACATAATGATCATATTCATTCTAGTAAATTGTTGACCAATCATTAAAATATCAAACCTTTTGTACCACTACCCAGGCAATTGTTTCAGGTTGTAAAACGACCTCCTTAACCAACAAACTTTATCCTCTTCGATCCACTTGTACTTCGAACCCTTCTGATTGCTTTATGTAAATCTCCTCGTCCAACTCCCCATATAAGAAAGCAGTCTTTACATTCATCTGTTCCAATTCTAGGTTGTATTAGGCAACCATCACTAATACAAATTTGATAGACACCTGCTTAACCATAGGCACAAAAATCTCGCTGAGGTTACACGGACCCTTTCACGACCAATCTCACCTTGTATCAATCTTTCTTTTTCATGTAAATCTACCCACAACTGATCGTTATATGCCTCATTGAAAGCTCTACCAGCTCCCACGTCTCGTTCTTGTAAAGAGAGTTCATCTCATCATGCATGACTATCATCCACTTCTTAACATCAGAGTCATCTAATGCTTCTTGAAATGAAGACATATATCCCTCATATGTAATAAAGGTGAATGCAATATTCAAGTCATCTCTTTATCTAGCCAGTAGTCTTCGATCTTTAGACAAATTTCTTATAAGAGGTGGTTAGTCCACCTACTCCTATACTTCTGTCTATGGCTTAGGCTCAGCTTATGTTTCAACTTTTTCAAACTCGACATCAATAACCTCTTATTTCTCTTATTCATTGTGTTCTTCTTCACGAAACATAAAATCCTCATCAAACTTGACGTCTTGACTAATTATAATTTTCCATGTGATTTGATCGTATAACATGTATCCTTTCACACCATCACCATAGCCCACAAAAGTACACTTCTTCGCCCTTTTGTCCAACTTATTTCTCTCAATTGATGATACATGAGAGTAAGCATCACAACCAAATACACGCTACTGTGAGTAGTTTACATTATGACCATTCCACACTTATTCAAGAATTTTACAGTCTATCAGAGTAAAAGGGGACCGATTCACTATGTAACAAGCCGTGTTAATGACCTCAATTCATAATTCATTGCCTAATCCAATGATGCTCAACATGCTTCAGGCTCTCTCTAAAAGAGTCTAATTCACCCGGTCTGCTACACCATTTTCTTTAGGTATGTACCTCACTGTATTATGCCTTATAATTTCATCATCTTTGCAAAACTACTAGAATTTCTTTAAAGTGAATTTACGTCCATTGTTTGTCCTTAGAACTTTTAGTTTATGCCTTTTCTACATCTCAACCATCGTCTTCTATACTTTGAATGTAACGAATGAGATAAAAATGATGACCTCTCAGTAGAAACAATGGGTGATGGGTCTCATACATCTGAATGCACATACTCTAGCACTCGATCTCCCTTACACACATGCTTTCTATTCTTAAAAGTTAACCATGATTATTTTTCATATATGCAGTATCCATATACATTAAAATCAATGCTTTTAAAGGTATGAATCAAGCAACGATCAGAAAGTACCTTCATACTGTCACGCCCTAAACTCGGAAACTGGGCTCATAAAATTCTCTATCACCGAATCCAGCGCTGACAGCCTCCGTAGTACCCTATGCATTCTCGGCTCCCAGCACCCATATACCAGGTTCCAATCCGGGGATCTTACAAGGAGAATTTTTCAGCTTGAATTTATTACGCAGCAAGCATAACCATAAGCATAACCCACGAACAATAACCAAGACACCATCTCAAAATCCACTATAATAAAAAACTTTAAGGTACAATTCATAAAAGGAAATACAATAATGAAATCGGAAGCTCCAAAAGTCCACTGCACACTCCAATCTTAATGCTGCTGCGGTGTCCTAGTGTCACCTGCATGCAACAGTCGTGCATAAGCTTACGAAAAGCTTAGAGGGTGGTGAGAGTTGTGCGCAATATAAGCATGTTTAGAATGCAATATCAGAGTAATGCGGAATATGCTGGAAAATTCATGAATACTATCAGTCGTATCAAGGCTATGCGATACAAGGCAGGAATGCTATCGGCCATATTAAGGCCATGCGATGTAAGGCGTGAATGATGTCGGCCATTCCAAGGCCATGCGATGAGAGATGCAACTCAAGCATACCAATCCTCATCCGAATCCACATATCAATGCAACTTCACTAGAGCAACAAATATCAATACAGTTCTCACTCTGGATAATCAACGGGGTTTAGTACACTCTAAATGACACTGCCCCTTTCCCAAGCATGGAGTACAAGTGAGCGTAAGAAACCTCACTATCCGCCTGACCAATAGCCTGTCAATACCTATCTGGCACATCGATAGCGGACCCATTTACGAGATGGTCATACTTAGCCTAGCAATTGCCCTTACCCTCGGGCGGGTAAGGCCACACCCCCTTCCAATCGACCATGACATAGTGGGAGACGCAGCCTCCTGGTATTTGGCCCTCCTGCGCTCATGTACCCACTCATTCTTGATGTTGAAGTCATCCTCTGGTACCATCAGGTTTAGGAATTTTCACCCAGGGACATTTATGGCGCCCCGATGAAAATAAAAGTATTTCAGGGTCCAATCCGGCCATCCACGATATGCATGTGGAGGCTACGGCCCTGATGTCGCTAGGGCGTATAGTGATCACAACACACAATGCAAGATGCATGAGTCATACAATCCAGTCATGCATCAATCCTGCGCATGTCGTGTGCTCATGTGAGACAATCTCCGCCTATCAGGGAGTCTCATAACAACCTTCCCAATGACATATGCAATGGTCAACCACATCTCATATCAAGCATGCAGATGATGCATTTGTGCATGTATCATGATGATATGCTAAGCATACTCGTAATCGGTATCGATAACTAGTATTAATAATCTGCATCGATAATCGGCCTATATGCAAGGCGGGATCCATAGATGAACAGCCGATCTAAACCATAATATAAAGATCGGCCCTCGGCCGTAGATATATCAAATCCGGTAATATGGAGTCATCCATCTACGACAAGGATGGACCATACTACATCAATGGGGCCCAATGATTTGGGTTAACCTACTAAGAGAATGATGAGAATGGGCTAATAAGGCCTAAGAAAAGGTCACAATGTAGACATTTAACCATCATTGCCCATCAATGTGGACATTTAACCAACATTGCTCCGAAGGAGTGGCCCACATAGAGCCACAAGTATAGTGGGCCCATGGACTAACACAAGGGCCTAATACACATCACCATGGGCCTCACTCAAGGGCTTAATACACATCACGATGGGCCTCACTCATGGGCCACATATGCATCACATTGGGTCTCACCGTATGAGCCCCACATACATCAAATGGGCCACAATACATGGGCCTCATATACATTAAATGGGCCGTAATATATGGGCCTCATATACATCATATTGGGCCTTATCATATGGGTCAATATACATCACATCGGCCACATCCCATGGGCCTCAAATACATCACAGGGCTGCGTCCCATGGGTCTCGAATACATCACAACGGGCCACAACCCATGGGCCTTAAACATATCACAATGGGTCTCTTATACGGGCCTAATATACAGACTAAATTTTCATTTTATTATATCTCCACCATACATCTATTTTTAGAGATCATTTAGAGCATTATCCAAAAATGAATCATATCAGAAGATCATATAAACCATACCACAAATAGCATTGGAGATAATGATTTCCAATGTTAACACATCACAGGCCCATCGAAACATTTATTTTCCAATCTGTTCATAAGGTCACAAATACCTAAATTAAGGGGAAAATAAATTCCATATTGGTCCAAAACTTCCATGACCCCAAAAGGGTTTCAATAGTAGACGTTCAATCCCCATTGTTTTTGGTAGTGTCGTCCACTTGATAAATAGATCTATCTTGTTTTTAGTCTTAAGCCTTAAGATGATGAGCTCACCATCTGGATGGACGGTTTGGATGTAACACATACATCAAGATGGGCCAGGCAGATGGATGGCGCGGACATACATACATCAACGATGGGTCCCACCGGCCAGCCATCTAGATGGTGTGGATAAGACCCGTACATCAGCGATGGGTCCCACGCATCATGTGCAAAGAGAATAAGATGGATCCAAATTCAGGTGGGACCCACAGAACTTACTGACGTCCATACATTAGCTATATAGCTGGTGTGAGGTATTCCAGCCAATCCGTCCAGCAGGTGGGTCGTACATGGGGCCCACCACACACACACACACACACACACACACACACACACACACACACACACACATACATATATATATATATATATATATATATATATATATATATATATATATATATATATATATTTTGATAAGGGTCCAACGTCCAGACCCTGGACGTCTGGACGGACGGTGTGGATTTAAAACACATACCTCATGATTAGGGCCCACAGATTGTTGATGTCAATACAGTAGCTATGGCTGGTGGGACCCACCATCCCTGCTGGACGGTGTGGGTCCAGAAAACCATCAAGGTGGGCCACATCCAGGCAGTGGACAATTGAGATATAACTCATACCACATGATCAGACCTCTAGAACTTGCTGACGCAGCAGCTGCAGGCTGTAATGGAGCCCACCATCTAAGGTCTGGACGAGGTGGATTTCATTAGGTGGGACCACACGTGTGGCCCACCAAGCTTTAAATAAAGTTGATATTTGTGATTTCCTTCATCCGAGCCTGTCCAGACGGACGGGCAACAATCCCGTCTGCTGGACAGTCCAGCAAGGTGTGCCCAACGCATGGACGACATGGATATGATACATACTTCATAGGTGGGCCATACAATCAGGAGAGAGAGTGAGAGAGACCCCGCCACTATGGGCCCTTCCTAAACTTAATACAATGCATACATTAAGTGGGTCCCACCACAAGTGGGCCCACAAATGGAAATCAACAGTGAAAATCCTAAGATCACCCACCTATATCACTCCTTCTTTAGCTCTTTGGACTTGGCTCCTAAGCTAGCTCTTTAAGGGTGGATGATGGAGGTTGGATGGTGGAGATGAGAGTTTTTAGGGTATGGAAGTGGGCCACACTTAGCTCTTTCTCTATGTGAATTGCATGGATGGTTGCTGTCCTTAGGAGCTTGGGAGTGAAGAGAGAAATGAGAGAGAAGAGAGAGGTGATGGGATGGATGTAAGGAAGGGATGAGTGATGTAAGAAAGGGATGAGTGGAGAGAGAGAGAGAGTTGACTTTGGGAATGGGAGAGAGATGGGTAGGGTATGGGTTGATACTTGACTTGTGATGGGATGTGTACTTGATTGATTGATGTGATAGTCCATTCACGACCGGTCGTGGGGTCCTCTCGACCGGTCGTGCAGGTTGCACGGCCAGTCGAGGTTACGCAGATTCGTTCTGCGATTTTGTGCGGATTTCGTGTCATAAGTCCTTTCGCAACTGGGATGCGGAAAAGGGAGTTGCCTAAACTATATATAGGTGTTCCTAGAGTTTTTCTATGTAGATTGGAATATTGGAAAAATAATTCTAAGGTGTGGGCAAAGGGTTTTTCTATGTTCTTCCAAGGGAGAGGTTAGTATATTGCCTTGTAATCTTTGTTCTTCATAGTGGAAGTTTGCATCCGTGGTTTTTTACCTTAGTTTGGAGTTTTTCCACGTATATCTTGTCTTATGGTTTGTTTTAGATTGCTTTGATCTACTTCTAGTTTATATTTCTTCTTGTTTATCGTTTGTGGGTGAGGCCTGAGATTGGATCTAGGCTCACTGCGTTGTTGGCGTGCTGCACAACAACTGGTATCAGAGCCATTGGTTTAGTTCTATTGAGAGTGATGATGGAAGAAGGGAAAACTAGAATTGAGAAGTTTTATGGTTCAAACTTTGCCTTTTGGAAGATGCAGATGGAGGATTATTTGTATCAGAAGGATCTCTATATTCCTCTAGGAGGAAAAGAGAAGAAACTAGAAAAGATGACAGATGATGAATGGTTTTTACTAGATAGGAAGGCTTTAGGAACGATCTGACTCTCTTTGTCTAAGAGCGTCGCCTTCAATATATCTAAGGTCAAAACTACAAAAGAATTAATGGAAGCCCTAGCTACCATGTATGAAAAGCCCTCAGCATCCAACAAGGTTCATCTTATGAAACAGCTATTCAACATGAAGATGTCAGATGGTGGGAGCGTGGCTGAACATCTAAACAATTTCAATACAGTCACGAGCCAGTTGGAATCTGTTGGCATCGTTTTTGAGGATGAGGTCAGGGCGTTATTGATCTTATCCAGTTTACCAGACAGTTGGGATGGTTTGGTGATTGCTGTGAGCAATTCCTCAGGGTCGACAAAGCTGAAATTTGATGATGAGGCCGGTCTAATTCTCAGTGAAGAATCTAGAAGAAAGGCATCAGGAGTTTAGGGGGATTCAGGGAATGCTCTAAACGTTGAAGGAAGAGGAAGATCGCTGAACAAATGAGGTAATAAACACGAGCGTTTTAAGTCGAGGAAGAAGTCCAAGGGACCGAAAGACAAAGACGGGTGTTGGCATTGCGGCAAGAAGGGGCACATGAAACGTGATTGCAGGGCACTCAAGAAATAAGAAGGAAGCTCTCAAGGCAGGAAGGATTCAGTGAATCTATCTGAGGAGAGTGACACAGAGGCGTTGATCTTATCTCTTGATGCAAGGAATGAGTCTTGGGTTATAGACTCGGGTGCTTCGTTTCATGCCACTTCATGTAAGGAAGTTCTGCGTGATTATGTGTCAGGTGACTTTGGGAGAGTTTACCTTGGTGATGATGAGCCGTGTAGTATTGTTAGAAAGGGGGATGTTCATGTAAATCAGAAAGACAGAACGGTTTTGAAATTGAAGGATGTCAGACATGTACCGAGTTTGAAACGTAACTTGATCTCAGTGGGGCAGTTGGCCGATACCGGTTATGTGACGACATTTACCAGTGATTCCTGGAAGATCACAAAAGGTGCCTTGGTAATATCTCGAGGCAAAAAGGAAGGTACTTTGTACATGACTTCAAGATCGTATCGTTCACTCGCAGTCGCATCAACTGGAGTGAATGGACAGTTATGGTATCAGAGGTTGGGACATATGAGTGAGAAAGGGATGAAAGTGCTATTGTCTAAAGGAAAGCTACCAGGGTTAAAGTCTATTGACTTGAAATTCTATGAGGATTGCGTGTATGACAAGAAGAAGAGGGTAAGCTTCAAGAAGACGGGACGCGCTCCAAAGACGCATCTGTTGGAGCTTGTACACACTGATGTGTGGGGACCGGCACAGGTATTATCTCTTGGTGGCTTACGTTATTTTGTTACTTTTATTGATGATGCTAGTAGAAACTGTGGGTCTATTTCTTAAAGCATAAATTTGATGTATTTGATGTATTTAAGAAGTGAAAAGTTATGGTAGAAAACGAGACAAGTAAAACAGTAAAATGTCTCAGATATGATAATGGGGGAGAGTACTGTGATAAGAAGTAGAATGGTGTGGCTGAGCACATTAACAGGACCATCCTTGAGCGCGCCAGGAGCATGAGGTTACATGCAGGCTTGCCCAAGACTTTTTGGGCAGATGCTGTGAATACTGCCGCATATCTCATCAATAGAAGTCCCTCAGCACCATTGGATGGTGGGCTACCAGAAGAAACGTGGACTGAGAAAGAAGTAAACCTTGCACATCTCAGAGTGTTTGGTTGCACTTCATACGTTCACATTGATGCAGAGCACAGAAACAATCTGGATACGAAGTCCAGGAGGTGCACGTTTATAGGCTACGGGCAGCATGATTTTGACTACAGGTTTTGGGATGCAGAAAACAGGAAAATCATCAGAAGCAAGGACGTAGTCTTCAATGAAAAATTGATGCATAAGGACAGTGTACAAGAAAATAAGGCCAATGAAAAGGAATTCGTAGAGTTTGAAGAGTTATTAGACACGGGTGTTACAGCGCCACAGGATGATCATGCACAGGAATATTATGAGGCAGAGCCACAGACACCGGTTGTGAGGAGGTCTACTCGAGAGAGGAGACCCACGGTCCGATACTCACCCTCCTTTCATTATCTATTGCTGACAGATAATGGTGAACCAAAATGTTTTAAAGAGGCGCTACAGTCAGATACACGGGTTAAGTGGGAGCAGGCCATGGATGATGGATGGACTCTCTTGAGTCTAATCGTACAAGGGAGCTAGTCACTCTACTCAAGGGTAAGAAAGCTCTTCATAACAAGTGGGTTTACAGACTGAAGGAGGAGTACGATGGTTCGAAACGGTACAAGGCCAGATTGGTTGTGAAAGGGTTTCAACAAAAGGCAGGTATCGATTTCACTGAAATATTTTCACCTGTAGTGAAAATGTCTACGATTCGTATGGTCTTAAGTATAGTGGCTACAGAGGACTTACATCTAGAGTAGCTAGATGTTAAGACAACCTTTCTTCATGGGGACCTTGAAGAAGAGATATATATGCATCAGCCGACAGGATATGTGGCACCAGAAAAAGAAAACAAGGTGTGTAGATTGAAGAAGAGTCTATATGGCCTGAAGCAGGCCTTGAGGCAGTGGTACAAGAAGTTCGATAGTTTCATGTCAGGAAACGGTTATAGGAGATGTCATGCTGACCATTGTTGCTATTTGAAGAAGTTTGATACGTCGTATATCATCCTTCTTCTGTACATTGATGATATGCTTGTGGTCGGTTCAAGCATGAAGGACATCTCAGATCTCAAAAGACAACTGTTTAGAGAATTTGCCATGAAAGATTTGGGAGCTGCAAAACAAATCCTAGGCATGAGGATAAAGCGTGACAGGAAAAACAAGAAACTAGTTTTGTCACAGGAAGAGTACATAACCAAGGTACTTGATCGATTCAATATGCGAGGTGCTAAGCCGGTTAGCACTCCATTAGCCAACCACTTCAAGATATCTAAGGAGCAAGGTGCAAAGATGCAGGAGGAACGGGACTACATGGCTAAAGTTCCATACGCGTCAGCTATTGGGAGTCTCATGTATGCTATGGTGAGCACGAGACCAGACATTGCTCAAGCAGTGGGAGTTGTTAGCAGGTTCATGAACAACCCTGGGAAGGAATATTGGGAAGCTGTGAAGTGGATCCTTAGGTACTTAGTAGGTAATAAGGATGTAGGGCTGTGTTATGGTGGATCAGAAATCAAGTTACAAGGCTACGTGGATTCAGATTTGACAGGAGATATCGATAGCAAAAGAAGCACTACAAGTTATGTTTTTACTCTGGGTAGTGCTGCAGTCAGTTGGGTCTCTCAATTACAGAAGATAGTATCTATCAGTACGACAGAAGCAAAATATGTTGCGGCTACAGTAGCATGCAAGGAGATGGTGTGGATGCAAGGTTTTATGGAAGAGTTAGGTAAGAAGTAAGTAGCTTGCAAGCTGTACAGTGACAGTCAGAGTGTAATACACTTGGCTAAGAATTCAGCCTTTCATTCAAGGACCAAGCATACTGCCATCAGATATCACTTCATACGTTCATTACTGGAAGATGGATCAATTGCTCTAGAGAAGATTCATACAAATGAGAATCCTACGGATATGTTGACAAGGCGGTCACACGGGAGAAGCTGAAGCTCTATTAAGCTTTGGTTGGTCTTCAGGCTTGAAAACGGGGAGGCGGTGCACTCCGGATGAAGAAGACGAAGGTTTTAGGTGATGTGTCTCCAAGTGGGAGATTATTGAGATGTGGAACCACATTTGGGACCGTCTTCGACCAGTCGTGAGCCATGCTCGACCAGTCGTAGGGTCCGGTTCGCCTCAAAGTCCAGCAAGCACTGTTTTTTGATCCCGAGGTGCTCGACAGGTCGTGGTCCATTCACGACCGGTCGTGGGGTCCTCTCGACCGGTCATGCAAGTTGCACGACCAGTCGAGGTTACGCAGATTCGTTCCGCGATTTTGCGCGGATTTCGTGTCGCAAGTCCTTTCGCAACTGGGATGCGGAAAGGGGAGTTGCCTAAATTATATATAGGTGTTCCTAGGGTTTTTCTATGTAGATTGGAATATTAGAATAATAATTCTAAGGTGTGGGCAAAGGGTTTTTCTATGTTCTTCCAAGGGAGAGGTTAGTATATTGCCTTGTATTCTTTGTTCTTCATAGTGGAAGTTTGCATCCGTGGTTTTTTACCCTAGTTTGGGGTTTTTCTACGTATATCTTGTCTTGTGGTTTATTTTGGATTGCTTTAATCTACTTCTAGTTTATATTTTTTCTTGTTTATCGTTTGTGGGTTAGGCCTGAGATTGGATCTAGGCTCACTGCGTTGTTGGCATGCTGCGCAACGACAACTTATTGTGGATCCAAACCGTTCATTCAATCATACAATCAAGAGTAAGCCATGGTGAAAGAATCATGCAAATCTGATGATCCTAATCTTTAAAATGATTTAATTTGATACCACCATCCATTGTTTACAAGCCATAAATCGCAAGGTTAGAATCATCCAATTAATGTTTTACTTTAGACATAGGAAATAAAAAGTGGAATCTATTTAGTAGATGTTTTAAGATGGTGATTGGAGCTAATTTTACTCCACTCAATCTTAACATTTCGTTTTCATGATTTTGACCCAAAGCTTCTGATTGCCATGATATTTGGACCATGGCTTCATCCTTGTCGTATGAATTGATAAACAGTTGGGATTGATGAGAGCACAGCCGTGTGCCATTCAAAAGGTACGGAAAATGCTAGCAAAACCCTTAAAAATATGTATAATTGGGACCCGAAGGATTAGGTTCCTCAGTAACAAAATAAAACTAAACGGAAAAGACGACAAGAAAAGAAAGGGACAAACCGAATAATAGCCAATGCTATCTTGAGAAACCGATTTGCACTTTTAAGATAAACAATTAGCCAAACGATGATACCGGCGCCTAACAATGACAAAACTGTCAGGTCCAGATTCACACCAAAATACCACTTTGAGTACTCCACTCATTCCACCGTACTCCACTCATTCCACCGTCATACAACATACACACGTACCAGAAACATACATTATATTATTCAAGAAAGATGAAGGGTGCAGCGGTATGTGTCTTGATGGTTCTAGCTGTGGCCCACCTGATGGTCGAGCCCGGCCACGCCATCACATGTGGTGATGTGACCAAATGCATAGGACCATGTGTTCCCTTCTTGACAGGGTCACAGCCAAATCCAGGCAGCGCGTGCTGTGACGGCGTCAATCAACTCAAGGGCTTGGCACCCACCACTGCGGACAGGCGAGCTGTATGCGCCTGTGTGAAAACTGCTGCGGCCAACTTCAAAAACCTAAATGCCGATGCAATTAGCTCACTACCGGCCCAATGTGGCGCACCACTCCCCTTCCCCGTCAACAAGGACATCAATTGCGAAATGTAAGGGCATTATTTTCTTTTTTCACCCTGTTTAAAATTTATTCTTATTATTATTATTTATTAAATTTTCTTTTGACGGGTTCTTACTCTTACTTGGGTGGTAGACTCGTAGGAGTTTCTACACCGGGTCAAGGGTTTGAGTACCCATAGGTGGTGAAATTCCTCTACGGCGTGTGTGTGGGGGGTCTGTGCGTGTGTATAAAAAAATAATAAAAAATAAAAAAATTTCCATTTCCAAATTGAGAAGCAATGGTTACTACTATATCTTATCACGTGTATAATTCCGACCTTGCAGTGGGCCTATAGTAGTAGGCTAAGTGATACCATCGGCTTTCCTCGACAAATGGATGGCCTGATATCATTCTATGATCAGGTGATCAACACGATGGGACTCACTTTTGCATGGGTCTGATATTATAGACATATGATACGTTGGCGGGTAGAAAATGGCTGTAGTCGTTTCTCAATCTTCCTTTTTGGCGGATTATATATGTTTTTTGCTCGAAGTAATATCACCCCACAACTGATCGTATGCTAGGCTAACGTATAACCCGTGCCATTGTATCAACTGACATCCAAGCCGTCCAATGCTGGGGCTCTCCATAGAAAGAACCGTTCACAAAAGCATTGGATGGTTTAAATTAGACCTTATGATGGTCTGATCCAACCTACAGATTCGACCAACTTGGTGATTGGAGGCCGGCCTGATTATTGTGAATGGTTATCTTTCATGGTGGCCTACCTCTTCTGTGACTCAGATGGATAACACGATTAACATGTAGGCACTAATGATGCCAGGGCGTCAGCTTAAGTTAACATTCAACGGGTTGACAGTGATTATTTTTCTTTAAGTTGGTACAGCTTTTTTCTAATGAACTTTTAGAATACTAAAAGAGCTTACAATTTCATCCATTCTTATTCGTGCAGAATCCCTTGAATTGGAGTTCCTTGGGAGAGAAATAAAGAGAGGAGTATACTGGCGTGCTGCTATCTCATCTTAGGTCTTCCACATATAAATGGTGATGGCGAATAGAGATGTAATGCGAAATAAGTTGCTATTGTATGCATTATGTTTACGCATGTAAGGTCTTTCATCATCAATATAAAGTTGATATCTGATAAAATGGTGGCGATGAGGTCTTTCTCTTTTAAAGCTTGAAATTAGTATGATTGGGACCTGATCAGCATTCTAAAGGTGAAGAGAGAAGTGTTGTGAGACAGGGAGTGGCTTTGGTGGTATGCTCTTCCCTACTGTAGGATTTTCATGGTGTTTACTCGTGTTTCTGTCATGTATCTTGCGATGTGGTTGCCAATCTCCTTTTATAGACTCCGATCCACATTCCTAACAGTCGTAACTTCAATATCTCAAAGAGTAATGCCCCCTTATGCTTTAAAAATACTTTTGCAGGACATGAAATTTAAATATAATGTGCGAGAATTAAGGCTTAAGATCACGTTAGTTCAGAAACAACTACGCAAATTCTATATCCCACATGAAAGTCTAAACATTCAATTAAAGAAAATCTATGCGGGGGCCTCCAGGCCTACACAGGCTAGGGCTGCATAGTAATCAGCCCTAGTCCAAGGGATTCCCCAATTTCAATTCGAGGAACTCTAAGATGAGAAAAATGAGAAAGAAATTATTGATAATGCAAACTAGGACTCGGGTTATGAAACTATATAAGAAAAAAAATAATCCTGAACCTGTAACAGATCCCGCGTGCGGGCAGCGGGGCAGGGTAACGGCGCACGTGCGCAGTAGGGGGCCACATGTGTGGAAGAGGCCCGAATTCTAAAAGAGACTTCTCGGCCTTGGACAGCCAGGGGGTCTCCAAACTCTCCAAATTTGATGGCGATCCGATGTACGGTTGAGACGCGGTGCTTCGTCGAAGTTTCAGTCCTCCAATAGAGCCAGATTCTGGAAACTAGCTATATAAAGATAAACAACTGTAAAATAAGTGGATTTGAGGCAAAGATGATCAAAAGATGAATGAAATAAGATGGATGGGTGGATTAGAATAAACGTGGCTTCGCACCACGATAGTTAGCCCTTCGAAAAGGGAGGGCTTCGCACCCACTTGAAGTTTTTCACAACTCAGAAACTCATAGAGTAGAAAAAACTTACAGGAATTTTTATTAAACTTAAATGAATCAAAAGAATTACAAGTGTTGCCTATTTATAGGGAAAACCTTATACCCCAAAACTCACACCATGTGCGCAACCTATTACTTGGCAATGAAGTAAACTAAAATAAAAACCAATTCAAGAAATCTAAAGTGTTTATGATGTTCTAAATAAAATAAATAAAATAAACCTAAAATATGAAATTAATCCGACTAGTGAGTCATGATCACGAGATCCCACGATGGGCTTTTCTTGACTATCGGGTCCACTCTTTTGAATCAAAACTTCATCTTCTAACTAGGAAGCCCTCCCTAAACGTCGTCATCAAGCCAAATCGACGGTAGGGCCCTCTTTCTTCGTACATACGTGCATAGGGGGTGGTGTACGTGCGCGCATGCGCACGATGGCTTCATCAAATACTAATCCACATTCAATTTAATTTGAATGGTTTTCAACCAATTCTAAAAACTAAAACTTTATTTTATAATATTATTCGTATTAAAAAGTTTTTAACATCTTACTTAGCAAACCATTGTGGGAATTACCCAGGTTTCCACCACGAACGATCATGATCAGGGAGGCCTCCTGGCTATAGATCCAACGAAGTCGATATTGTATAAAGGGTCGTCTCAAATGCAACAAGTCGTAGATGAGGAAATCATTCAGCTAGCTGCATGAGGGCCCCATCATGTTGTTGTAAGAATTCTATAAGGTAGGTCTTTATTAATCAACGTTCTACATTGCCCTAAAGGTTGTATAGTGTGATTAAGAGTACCAGTGGACCCCACTCAATTGTGATGCATCTAAAATAGTGTAAGGGGTGGTGCGCGCGTTACAACTGTGTCACACACAAAGTGTTCTAGTTGGACTAGAATTACCAAATTTGTGTAGAGCCTTAGGGAGAAGAGTTTTGATGGGTTCCAAACTCCTCAACCCTTTAAACTATATAAAAAGGGCTCAGTCCCCAATTCTACACATGATTAAGGCTTTTCATCCCATTACGATGCTTCTCTAAGGGTGCAAGGTGAGGAAGATTCTAACCATCTCCAATAGCTATAGTTTCGCAATCAGGTACTTCTTTCATACCGTTTATTTGATTACCATATTCAATGCATAACATGGTCATTTACAATTCCACATATAGTATACAGTTGTGTGTATGGAATTTAACCTGTTCATCAGAGACACCCCAGCATGGAATTGGATGCCCCAAAAATCAGTCCAAACCCACTTGTTGGACTGTTAAATTGTCATAATTAACGAACAAGTTGTAAAAAGTTGGCCACATTAGAGGGGTCAGGATCATTAGGTTGACTTGATTCTTGCACCATGGCTTTCGTAGGTAAAAGTCGTCTTTCCCGACCAAAACGTTCGTTGGGAATAATTATATAATTTTTACCTTATGAAGTTTTCCAAGTTTCGCGGTATGAGTTTTACTGACGAATTGTCTCGTAGGTAAAAATATTTCACAATACTTTTACCGATGAAAATGTTCGTCGGGAATAATGATATAATTTTTACCTTATGAAGAGTTGTACCGACGAATGGTTTCGTAGGTAAAAATATTTCACAATACTTTTACCTACGAAACTATTCATGAATGAGACTTTTACCTACGAAAAGTTTCGTAGGTAAAAAACGTGGATGAGACTTTTACCTACGAAATGTTTCGTAGGTAAAAAACATAGATGAGACTTTTACCTACAAAATATTTTGTAGGTAAAAGTCTATTATTTTTTCATAAAATTCCCGATATACACCTGTTACAATATATTTCATCATGATATACACCTGTTATATAATATATTTCATCATATTTACATTCACATTCACATCCATCTAAACTTAAACTACGTAAATCCATCCAAACATAAACTACATCCATCCAAACACAAACAATCCTATTCACATCACATTCATCCACGCATAAATAAATATAAGTTTAACATCATAAATAAAATATAAAAAATTATTCATAGCCTATTTCCTGGTGGGGCTCACAAAATTCATTATGGTGAACACATCGCCGACTGTGCACACACACCTAGGTCCTTACTCATGCCTTCATGGTAGATTCAAAATAGTTTCAATACAAGGTCACGAGTTCAAGTACCCATTGTGGCCGTAAGCGACTTTGGTGTGTGAGTGTGTGTTAAAAGAAAAGGAAAGAAAGAAAATGTTGATTTATCTTTTGGGTTGAGCCTAATGGTACTTGGTGATTTCTCATCAGGTAAAAATTATTACTAGTTGTTTTTAGAAAGGTGAGATTAGGCCACTTATAATTATATTAACATGATAAAATGTTGTACGTATATTTGAGCTGACACTACAAAATAAACAATCTTATGGAAAAAAAACAAATGAAAAGAGAGAGAACATATGAGAGTTGATCCTCATCTCCTTTGATGGATTCAAGTTGCTTGTGCCCTACCCAAGTTCCTATAAGGAAAAGTTATATGGGTCTTGGAATAATATTGGTGACAAATCCACCTTGTCTATTAATATTATCATATTGTGTTAGGATATGACTCAAAAAATGAGATAAGTCCAAATCTCAAATAATCTATGCTATAAGAGATAGTGGAGATGGAAATAGATGTATTGTGATGCTTGAGTTCGAGAATGCTTGCCAACAAAGCAAGATTTTCTTGTTTGTTGCCATGTAATTATGCTTCATTATTACATCAATCGGGTTCAGGTTCAGGAACAGGCTTAGGTTTGGGTTTCAAGTTTAGGTTAGGGAGTTGAGATTAGGATTAGGTGTAGGTTTAGGTTTAGGTTAGGGAGTTGAGATTAGGATTAGGTGTAGGTTAGGTTAGGGATTTGAGAATACATTTAGGTTTTAGATTTAGGTTTAGGTTTTAGGTTATAGGTTTAGGTTCTATAGGTATAGGGAATTGAGAATAGATTAAGGTTTAGGTTTAGGAAATCGGGTTTGGTTTAGGTTTGGGTTTTCAAGTTTAGGTTAAGTTAAGGAGTTGAGATTTGATTAGGTGTAGGTTTAGGTTTAGGGATTGAGAATACATTTATGTAACGACCTGTAAATTTTCGTACAATGGGCCGAGTACCACCTCGACCAGAAATCACGTAGGATTAAATCCTTTAGAAATATAACAAAGTTAACTAAGTACTAAACTCGGTTAGCCATGAAATCCATTGGAATCGCTTTAAATACGATCTGCAAGACCCAAAACTTGCAGAATTAGTGACTCTAGGTTACCCTAAAGTCTAGAGCCAAACTCATTACCCGTCTGCTCTCGGGACTGAAACGAAACTTCGTATGAGGTCTAGATCGCACATCGGGAGTCCGATTAACACGAAGCTAAGGAACCAAGACCGCCCCACTGGGCTTGACAATCATCTCAAAAATCAGATGATTCCGATGTCCCACGGCCATTCTTTTCGATCCGGAGCGAGGGAGTGTGAAAAACACTATTCCCATCCAAATAAAAATATCTGGAATAGTGATCTGGCATCATTTGGTTGCGCGTCAGTATTAAGCAACCTGACCGTCGGAATCAGACCAAATTACACCCTCGGATTAAGAAAAATTTCAGGAACATTTACATGTACTCAGAATTTCTGATCGTGGCCCACTGACCGTTGAACTGAAAGTGGTCCGCCACGTGCGATCTGGGAATCCGATCGAGTCGAAAACGTAATCCCACGTGGATCCATAGATGGTGAGCTTAAGTCTGACGTTTGGCTCAAGGAGGGCCACCAGAACACCCCTTTTGAGCTTGGAAAGTGGCGAACTGCCTATATATGCAGCCACCCTTGAACCTGAGTCTATTTTGGACATGATTTTGGCTATAAAAGGGGCTTAGAACAGCCCCTCTCACAGCCATACGAATTTGGGAGCAAACCCTTAGAGAGAGAGAGAGAAAAGAGAGAGAAAGGCTTGGAGTTCGAAGCCGATCTTCCTCCTGCTGCTTCCACTCATCACACGGCCTACACCGCCTTATTCCAGGTGTTTTCCCGGCGGTGTCCATCCCATTTGAAGGTAAGAAACCCTAACCCTAGGTCTGATTTGAGGTTGGATAGTGGTAGGTTATGAAAAAGCTAATCGGTTACGCTCTTTAGGCTAAGAAACTCCCGTATACGGAAGCTCCAACACCCTTGCTGATTTGTTGGAATTCCAAGGGCTGAGGTGAGGACTTTAAGTGTATAAGTTACGTTTTTCAACGCTTTCAATGTCAGATAATGATAGATTCATGATCTGCATGCAAATGCACATGTACAAAGTGCTTTCCGTTTCCTGTTTCGATTAGCGATGTAGAATATGGAATTTCACATACTCTAGATATACGTAGAAATACCGTATACGTATTTTTCTTGGAAAATGTTTGACATGTTTATTTAATGTTTGATTATATGATATGTGGATAAAATGCTAGTTTGGCGAAAGGAATCGCAAAAATACATGTTCATGTGTAAATGTCATGTATGTTGAAATTGCGTATTCTAGAAATCCGCATACGTGCGGATTTTGGAAATGCAATTGTAATGATTATTTGCTGTATGATTGTGTGATACATGGGTAAAATACTCACGTGGCGAAGGGACAGCCCTAACACAAATTTCGCTAACATACGTCATGTATGTTGAAATAGTGTATTCTAAGTAATTGTGCAAATGCTTGTGTGCGTAAATGTTCATGTATTAGTGCCTTAGAGAGGTGCTGATATGGGATTCCGACTCCCTTAGAGACAAGTAGGTTTCCCTCCATGCGGTGGTTCGCTAGAACACTCACCGTAATGTGTATGTAATTGTATCCCTATGGGATAGTGCTTTGCTACATGCTTCACAACATGCTTTACAACATGCTTTGTAACATGCTTTACTTCATGTTTTACTTCATGCTTTATAACATGCCTACTAACATGCTTGTATTGCTTGTTTATCATGCTTTACTTCACATGCTATCGATGAAAACTGTTTGAGTTTGGGACTATGTATATAGTCCAAACATTCGGTACCAGACTTGCGGTTGTGGCTGAGATTCATATCGCCACAAAGGACGTGTCTGGCGAACCCGAGTCGTACTTCGGTTGGCGATAGTGGTTGGCCACACGGAGTGCTTTTGCGCTCCATATCGCTCAACTTGTGGTGCGCTCGAGCTAGTCAGGCTCGTCAAGTAAACCGAAATGTAATTATGTGTTCACCATGTTTGGTCGCTACTGCTTGAACCTAGGGTACCAAACTTACCAGTGGCGATCCCGTTTAACCATGGTACCTAGATCCGCTAAGTCGCATGAGCCGGGCATGGTGGTATGGGACACCGTGGTCGAGCTGTCGGCCTACGCTGGGGCATGTGCCTCCCCGTAGTGACCATTGCGCAACCAACTCGTGAGCCGAATACGGTGGTATGGGACACTGTATTCGAGCTGTCGATACTTCGGCGAGAGCCGAGTACGGTGAGATCTGTGCTCGTGCTGACGGGCGACGAGTCCTCCGTGGTATCATCGAGTACACTCCAAGGGTCTGTGATTGGCGACGAGTCTTTCACAGCAACTAGAGTGTGAGTTGAGCCGAGTACGGTGAGACCTGTACTTGAGCTGACGGCTAGTGATTGAGCCGAGTACGGTGAGACCTGTACTCGAGCTGACGGCCAGCAATTGAGCCGCATACGGTGAGATCTGTATCCGCGCTGACGGGTGACGAGCCCTTTGCGATGCCTTCACTACGCTTCTCAAACTATAATATCGTATGAGAATAACTAGGATTGACGACCCTAGAATGGATCATGTTGGGAATGATACAAGGGAGGTACCTTAGTTTCCCAATACTGCTGATTGAAATGGACTAATAAAAACTTGGTAATCATGAGCATCATCGCACCGCATGTGCTTTGTAGATGTGGCGCACTGAGGGAGTAAGCATTCGCGAACGTAAGATGATGTCGCTTGAGGGTGGTTTGGCAAGGGCATACAGCATCATGTCATATCATTTTGCACTTAACAAGAGTAGTTAGAAATGCTTGATTTGTACTGCTTTATCATTACTGCTTGATTGATTTGATAACATGTTAACTTATGCTTTATTGTTCCACTGAGTTAGCTACTCACTCCCACGTTACGGGACGGTGTTTGCAACACCCACCAGACTCTGTCGCAGGTGTAGATGGCGCCTTGGTTCAGGAGCCAGAGCCCGACTTTGATGAGGACCAGGAGGAGTTCTCCTTCATGCAGTACTCTGACGGCTTTGCTTAGGCCGGCTGCATCGCGGGATTCTCAGGGCCTCTTTTGAGGATTGTATTTTGGTTTTTGACTTAGAAACAATACATGTATATTGGTACTCAGCTAGTACTCATACTCTGGAGTTCAGAAAATTTTGTTACTTTACATACTTGAATATAAAATTTCAGTCTTCCGCTTGCCTTTATACAATTGAACTGGAGTATGAATTACTGTTTTGGTATAATCTCATTCATGTTTATTGCGCTAACTCAGACAACATTTAACCAGCATTGTGTATGTTGCATAAGTGATGCGTTGGAACTCGGGAGTTGAGTTCATACTCGACCCCCGAATTTCAGGGCGTTACAAGTTGGTATCAAGCATGATTTTGATTAAAACGGACCTGAGTTATGTCCCCACTACGTACGCTGACGCATTATACTTAGGAGGGTGCGCAAAATTTTAGAAACAGTCCTAGGGTCTCCCGATTTCACCGTTCGGTGAAATTCATTAAAAACGGACGCGTTGATCGAGTTGTACTCGATCCTGACCGCACACATGGACTCCAAATCACCCTTGACCGTCTATTGACGTGTCAAGATCACAATCCACCAAAAATAATTCCTTAAAAATCAGAAAAAAATCAGATTGGTTAAAATTTTCGGAAACTACCCGTTCGGGAGCCGAACTGAGGTCGTGGGCCCCCCCACGTTAATAAACTAAGACTCTGATTAACCAGGGTGCATTTGGCACCCTGGGAACGAGGCAAGGTGGTCCCCACAGAGGTGGCGCGGCTCCGGCCAAGTCCGGCCGCGGCGGCGCCGGCTCGGGCGGCGGGCCGCGGTCCGGTTGCTTTTCCGGTGGGTTCCAAGCATGGGGTGGGTCGGCCTGACCCCCCTACACAGTGGCACGTGCCATTTTGGCACTTGGTTGGAATAAAAGGGGCTGGAGCACCCTTCTTCCCATTTCACCCCTCTTTTCAAACACCTCCACCCCCAAATCCGATTTTTCTCAAAACCCATCCCTCCAAACCTCCAAATCTTCCATTTTTCTTCCACAACTCACACACCCCAACCTTCCACAACAGCCCTAGCCTCCTCCTTTCTCCATTTTCTCAAGTTGGAGCTCTCATACCCCTCCTTGGAGCTCAAAATCGGGTAAGCTACTAACCCATTCCACTTCCTTCTTGTTTCTTCTTCATTTCCTACCTCTAGTGCTCCTTCCACACCCATTGGATTGTTGTTTGTGGTGGAGCAAAGAGATCAGCCCCTTGTTCCCCATTTTGAAATTTTCCATGGCCCTCCTTGGTGTGGTGGCCACCATTTTCTCTTTTTCCTCCATCCTATCTCTCATGGGAAAAATGAAAACCGCGGCCGATGATGCCGGCCCAAGTAGGCCAGCCCATTCCCGAAGAAGATCCGATGTTGGGGCCGGCACAAGCACCGTGCGAGAGTTTAGGTCGAAGCGAGACCTGGATCCTGACCATCCCGTCAGAAATGCTTACCCGATAGGCATGGAATATGGGCGCTTCGCGGGCCGCAAAGTTGTGTTTGAAGCTCATGTGGATGAAAGGATGTTCGGGCTACACCCACTGATGGACCGCCTGGTGGACATCGGTTGGAATTCTATGTTTGATGGCGAGTCCCTGCATGTGAGAACACGGTTCGCGCTTTCTATGCTCACATCGTGGACGCATCGTTGAGCCTCTTCAGTTTACTGTTTCTGTGAGGGGCATTAGACGCACGATTACAGTGGATGAAGTGGCTCGGATCACGAAGCTACCGCGTGGTCAAGTACACCCCAGTGATAACTTCTCCAGAAGTGCGCGGGAAAGGGATCGCCGCACGCGATATCTCTGTGGTCGCCGGGTTACTTGGAAGAGAGGAAATTGCATTGCGGCGACAAAGATGGCCGAGGACTTCCGTTTACTCCATCATTTTCACCTACAACGTGTACCCACGGTGGGTAACCGCACGGAATGTACTCGGTTGATGGTGGACTTCTTGTACAAGATGGGACATGGAGACGACATATGCCTGCCCACGTTCATCCTATCTCAGATAGTGCATGTTGTTCGTTCCGCCAGGAACGATCTTTCGCTCCCATTTGGCCGTCTGATCTGCAGGATGGCTCATGATGTAGGCTACAGATTGAACATGGAGGATCTTGCACCGGTCCGAATCATAAGTGAGGCGACACTCAAGAATATGAAGATCGGCCCTCAACAACGGCAAGCCCGACTCGACGAGTTTGGAGATGAGTCGGATAGCGCTGGCGAGGAGAGTGATGAGGAGGGCGGTGATGACATACAGGAAGAAGAACCTGAGGCTCAGGACATCGAGGAGAGTTCACCCCCTTCGGCTCAGGAACAAGGTGTGGATCGGGATGCTTTTGATGCGCGATTTGCCCGTCTTGAGGAGGGGCAAGCCGCCCTGCAGCAAGAGATGGGTCAAGTTCGAGCCAAGCTCGAAGAGAATGAAGCCTACATGAAGAAGAGTTTTAAGAAGATGTCCCGTACTTTGAAGGCTATTCTGTGCTGTGCGAAGGATAAGAATGCTCCTCCTCCACCGCCTACTTCGGATGCTTAGTCATCTACGTGTTATGTGTTGTTGTTTGTATTGGTTACCGCGGTAGGCGGTTTATGTTTTCATGTTGTTGATGTAGTAGGTAGTAGCATGTTTTGGGTGTTTTCATGTAGTGAATGTATTGGCTATCATGTGATTTTCTGTCGTGATTCATGTAACTCTGTAGTCCATGTATTATGACAATTTTGGGTAAATGAAAAGCATGTAGCCTCTTTGTATTAATGATGTGTGGAATGCTTAAGTGCTTTATGATGTGTATTGTGCCTTATCTCACAAATGATCTACCCTATGTTGTATAGGGCATGTCGCGGCAGTATACGCGGAGCACGACACATCTTCGTTTGATCGGCTCTATGGACCAGACTCCTTCTGGTAGTGGCGGTCCTACGGACCGAGGATTGGGATCTGATCAGCCTTCTGCTAGTCCTACCGGTGGACAGCCACCTTACACGCTCCCGGTCCGTGAGCAGTATCGGCTGTCATCTGCTGCGCAGCATGATTCTTAGGCTGCTCCACCGTCTGATAGATTTGAGCAGCTGATGATGATGATGCATCAGCAGTAGATGCAGCAGCAGCAGCAGCAGCAGATACAGCAGCAGCAGCATCAGGAGCTCATGGCCACTATTGCTGAGGCCTTGTCCCACGGTGGTAGTGCGACTCCACCTACTACATCTGCGCATCCTGAGGAGGATTCTGAGCCTCCTGCTCGGTTTGAGGATGCGCCTCTGCCTACACCCGTCGCACCTCCTACTGGAGATGTCGGTACGCGAGGTCTACTCGAGCGATTTCAGCGCTTGAGGCCTCCTTCATTTGCGGGTTCTCACAGACCCGAGGAGGCGGAGTTCTGGCTGGACCGCATCTCCAAGATGCTACGGATGTTACATTGCTCCGAGGCAGAGCAGGTTGAGTTGGCTACCTTTATGTTTGAGAGGGAGGCCAGCTTATGGTGGGACAGTGTGCTGCGCACGGTCGCAGTGGACTTCGTGTGGACCTGGGAGGCTTTCGAGTCTCGGTTCCACGAGAAGTATTACCCGCAGACGTATCGACATGAGCGGGGAGGACGAGTTTCTGCGCCTCAGGCAGGGAGGCATGACGGTGACGGAGTATGAGCACCGATTTACTGAGTTGGGCCGCTTTGTCCCGACCATCCTCGTCAATGAGCAGATGAGGATGCGACGATTTACTGGGGGCTTGCGACCTGACATACGGTCGAAGCTATGCTGCCACACCATCCCTACGTATGCGGCGTTGGTCCACATGTCTATGACGGCCGAGCAGGATGTGGACCGTTTGGCCCGATCACGCGGTACTATGGTTGCGAGACCGCGACAGGATGCACAGAGCAGGCCTATCTTAGGCAAGAGGCCTCGGGCTGATTCTCCCCCCAGGGCCGCAGCGCCAGTTGTTCCCATGAGACGCCCGTTGGTGACCTGCACGTTTTGCGGGAAACCAGGACACCCTGCCGAGAGCTGCTTCTCGCGCATGAGGGCTAGCGGATTTGCGCCACCGCAGAGATTGGGTCGCCCTTATCCACAGGCCATATCAGCTCCGCCGCTACAGACCGCTCCTGCACATCCTTCATTCCGACCTCCTGTGCCGTTCTTCAGGCCGCCACAGCGACCCCTGGCTCCTCAGCCGAACCGCCAGCAGCAGGCTCGTGTACATACCCTTGTTGCTGAGGCACCAGAGACGTCGATATCGGACCGACGGCTTTCGAGGGTACGGCTCATATCCATGGTACTCCCGTTTCTTTACTGGTGGACACTGGATCCACTATCTCTATCATTTCTTGTGGGGCGGTGAAACGCCTATCTTTGCATACTGTTCCCACTAAGGGAACGAGACTCACTACGGCCACTGGGACCTTCTCGGATGTCACACGGTTATGCGAGGGTTGCGCGATAGTTTTGGGTAGCAGCACAGAGCTCGTCGACCTTATTGTTGCTCCGCTATGGCACTACGACGTTATACTTGGCATGGATTGGCTCGCCAAGATGAGGGCGGAGATAGATTGCGATGCTCGGATCGTGACTGCCTATGGACCTGACGGCACAGCTTTCACGTTCTCAGTGCAGGTCAGTTGGCCCTGTCGAGTTGATTGTTATGCTGCTTTACTTGTGCCGATTGATGGTCCGACACTGGAGGGTACGCCAGTGGTTAGGGAGTTTGTTGGAGTCTTTAAGACTATCCCTGGTTTACCTCCTCGGTGTGAGATTGATTTTTCGATTGACCTTACGCCTGGTGCGATGCCCATCTCGTTGCCGACTTATCGTATGCCTCCATGTGAGATGGAGGAGCTGCGGAAACAGATCGACGAACTAGTAGAGAAAGGTTTTATTCGACCTAGTGTGTCTCCTTGGGGGGCACCTGTATTGTTCGTGAAGAAGAAGGACGGGTCGCTACGGTTGTGTATTGATTACCGTAGGTTGAACCAGGTCACGGTGAAGAACAAGTATCCTCTGCCCAGGATAGATGATCTGTTTGATCAGTTGAGGGGGGCGAAGTATTTCTCGAAGATTGACCTTCAGTCAGGGTACCACCAGTTGCGCGTGAGAGAGAGGATGTACAGAAGACAGCCTTCAGGACGTGCTTCGGGCACTATGAGTTCTTGGTGATGTCGTTCGGTCTGACGAACGCACCAGCCGTGTTCATGGATCTGATGAACCGGGTATTTCGGCCCTTCCTTTACCGATTCGTCATCGTCTTTATCGATGACATCTTGATATACTCCACGAGTCGAGAGGAGCACGAGGAGCACCTGCGAGCAGTATTGGGTACGTTGGAGAAGAACCAGTTGTTTGCGCAATACAAGAAGTGCGACTTCTGGCAGGAGGAAGTCAAGTTCCTGGGACATGTTGTGTCCAAGGATGGGATAGCAGTGGACCTTGCCAAGGTAGCCGCGGTTCAGGATTGGCAGCAGCCTGAGTCGGTTACTGAGGTGAGGAGTTTCCTTGGTCTGGCTGGGTATTACAGGCGTTTTATTCGGGACTTCTCGAAGATTGCCAGGCCATTGTCTCAGTTGACTCGGAAGGATCTGAAGTTCGCCTGGAATGAGAAGGCGGAGGCAGCTTTTAAGGAGCTGAAGGACAAGTTGACGTCCGCCCCTGTGCTAGTATTGCCAGAGCAAGGGGTGAAGTATACGGTATATACTGACGCGTCTCGCGTTGGTTTGGGTTGTGTCTGATGCAGAAGGATAGGGTGATTTCGTATGCCTCGAGACAATTAAGGAAGCACGAGGAGAATTACCCTACACATGACCTGGAGTTGGCAGCTGTCATCTTTGCATTGAAGCTCTGGAGACATTACCTCTACGGTGAGGAGTTCGAGCTTTTTGCGACCACAAGAGCCTTAAGTACATATTCACACAGCGGGATTTGAATATGAGACAGCGCCGATGGATGGAGACCTTGAAGGACTTCAAGTTCGAGGTTTCCTACCATCCTGGCAAGGCGAACCTTGTGGCAGACGCGTTGAGCCGCAAGAAGGCGATTGCATTTGCGGCACCGCTGATGATAGCCGAGTGGGACATGATGGAGTTTGTGCGCGACTTCGAGCAGAGACTCACTGTCGAGGAGCCTTTTGAGTGTGTTGCGCACGTTCGGGTGCGGCCACTTATTGACGACAGGATTGTTGAGGCCAAAGAGGGCGATTTACGGCTGTCTGAGCTTCGAGAGCAGGCTAGCGACGCCGTGGACTCCGAGTGGAGAGTTGGTTCTGATGGGGGTTTACGATTCCGTGGCCGCTATGTGTTCCTGATGTGGCTGACTTGAGACGCGAGCTTCTCGAGTCTGCCCATAACTCGAAGCTTGCGATGCATCCTGGTAGCACGAAGATGTACCAGGATATGAGACGGACTTATGGTGGGATAACATGAAGGCCCACATTGCTGAGTATGTATCTCGGTGTCTGACGTGCCAGCAGGTCAAGGCAGAACATCGCCGACCTCCTGGACTGCTTCAGCCCATGCCTATAGCGGAGTGGAAGTGGGACTTCATCTCCATGGACTTCATATCAGGGCTGCCGAAGACGAGGAAGGGACACGATTCTATTTGGGTGATTGTGGACCGGTTGACCAAATCGGCCCATTTCCTCCCTATCAGAGTTACGAACTCTGCAGACGAGCTGGCTAGACTGTACATCAGAGAGATCGTCCGTCTGCATGGAGTTCCCTTAGAGATCGTGTCGGACAGAGACACGCGATTCACATCCATCTTCTGGACTCGTATCCAGGAGGCGATGGGTGTGAAGTTGAAGTTCAGTACAGCGTTTCATCCTCAGACTGATGGGCAGACAGAGCGGGTAAATCAGATTCTGGAGGATATGTTGCGAGCATGTGTGTTGGACTTCAAGGACAGCTGGGATGACTGTCTTCCGTACGCAGAGTTCGCCTACAACAACAGCTTCCAGGCGACTATTGGCATGGCGCCATATGAGGCTCTATATGGTCGACCTTGTAGGGCACCGCACTGTTGGGCAGAGGTTGGCGAGCGTAGCCTGATTGGCCCGGAGTTGGTCCAGACGACTACAGAGAAGATAGATATTATCAGGCGTCGATTACTCACAGCGCAGAGCAGGCAGAAGAGTTACGCCGATACGAGGCGGCGACCGCTGGAGTTCGAGGTCGGGGATCATGTGTTCCTCGAGTTTCCCCTATGAAGGGAGTCCTTCGGTTCGGGAAGAAGGGGAAGCTCACACCGAGGTTTATCGGTCCATTTCAGATACTGGATCGAGTGGGTGATGTGGCGTATCGTCTCGCCTTGCCTACACCGCTTGCTTCTGTACACAACGTATTTCATGTCTCTATGCTGAAGAAGTACGTTCCTGATCCTGCGCATATCATCAGATGGGAGCAGGTACAGTTGAGTGAGGATGCTACGTACGAGCTGCGCCCGACGCGTATCCTTGATAGGAAGGAGCAGGTACTACGTAGCAAGGTCATCCCACTTGTGAAGGTGCTTTGGACACATCATTCCGAGGAGGAAGCTACCTGGGAGACTGAGGCCGAGGTCAGAAAGAACTACCTCAGATTCTCGAGGACTACGAAAAGGTATAAATTTCGAGGACGAAATTTTTTGTTAAAGGGGGGTAGATTGTAACGACCTGTAAATTTCCGTACATTGGGCCGAGTACCACCTCGACCAGAAATCACGTAGGATTAAATCCTTTAGAAATTTAACAAAGTTAACTAAGTACTAAACTCGGTTAGCCATGAAATCCGTTGGGATCGCTTTAAATACGATCTGCAAGACCCAAAACTTGCAGAATTAGTGACTCTAGGTTACCCTAAAGTCTAGAGCCAAACTCATTACCCGTCTGCTCTCGGGAATGAAACGAAACTTCGTATGAGGTCTAGATCGCACATCGGGAGTCCGATTAACACGAAGCTAAGGAACCAGGACCGCCCCACTGGGCTTGACAATCATCTCAAAAATCAGATGATTCCGATGTCCCACGGCCATTCTTTTCGATCCGGAGCGAGGGAGTGTGAAAAACACTATTCCCATCCAAATAAAAATATCTGGAATAGTGATCTGGCATCTTTTGGTTGCGCGTCAGTATTAAGCAACCTGACCGTCGGAATCAGACCAAATTACACCCTCGGATTAAGAAAAATTTCAGGAACATTTACATGTACTCAGAATTTCTGATCGTGGCCCACTGACCGTTGAACTGAAAGTGGTCCGCCACGTGCGATCTGGGAATCCGATCGAGTCGAAAACGTAATCCCACGTAGATCCATAGATGGTGAGCTTAAGTCTGACGTTTGGCTCAAGGAGGGCCACCAGAACACCCTTTTGAGCTTGGAAAGTGGCGAACTGCCTATATATGCAGCCACCCTTGAACCTGAGTCTATTTTGGACATGATTTTGGCTATAAAAGGGCTTAGAACAGCCCCTCTCACAGCCATACGAATTTGGGAGCAAACCCTTAGAGAGAGAGAGAGAGAAAAGAGAGAGAAAGGCTTGGAGTTCGAAGCCGATCTTCCTCCTGCTGCTTCCACTCATCACACGGCCTACACCGCCTTATTCCAGGTGTTTTCCCGGCGGTGTCTATCCCATTTGAAGGTAAGAAACCCTAACCCCAGGTCTGATTTGAGGATGGTTAGTGATAGGTTATGAAAAAAGCTAATCAGTTACGCTCTTTAGGCTAGGAAACTCCCGTATACGGAAGCTCCAACACCCTTGCTGATTTGTTGGAATTCCAAGGGCTGAGGTGAGGACTTTAAGTGTATAAGTTACGTTTTTCAACGCTTTCAATGTCAGATAATGATAGATTCATGATCTGCATGCAAATGCACATGTACAAAGTGCTTTCCGTTTCCTGTTTCGATTAGCGATGTAAAATATGGAATTTCACATACTCTAGATATACGTAGAAATACCGTATACGTATTTTTTTGGGAAAATGTTTGACATGTTTATTTAATGTTTGATTATATGATATGTGGATAAAATGCTAGTTTGGCGAAAGGAATCGCAAAATACATGTTCATGTGTAAATGTCATGTATGTTGAAATTGCGTATTCTAGAAATACCGCATACGTGCG
Organism: Magnolia officinalis; assembly: GCA_021015155.1. Classification (NCBI taxonomy): domain Eukaryota; kingdom Viridiplantae; phylum Streptophyta; class Magnoliopsida; order Magnoliales; family Magnoliaceae; genus Magnolia; species Magnolia officinalis. The sequence continues at coordinate 45,175 of JAJHSJ010000404.1, forward strand.
GATTTTGGAAATGCAATTGTAATGATTATTTGCTGTATGATTGTGTGATACATGGGTAAAATACTCACGTGGCGAAGGGACAGCCCTAACACAAATTCGTTAACATACGTCGTGTATGTTGAAATAGTGTATTCTAAGTATTGTGCAAATGCTCGTGTGACAAATGTTCATGTATTAGTGCCTTAGAGAGGTGCTGATATGGGATTCCCGACTCCCTTAGAGACATGTAGGTTTCCCTCCATGCGGTGGTTCACTAGAACCACTCACTTGTAATGTGTATGTAATTGTATCCCTATGTGGATAGTGCTTTGCTACATGCTTCACAACATGCTTTAAACATGCTTTGTAACATGCTTTACTCATGTTTTACTTCATGCTTTATAACATGCCTACTAACATGCTTGTATTGCTTGTTTATCATGCTTTACTCACATGCTATCGATGAAAACTGTTGAGTTTGGGACTATGTATATAGTCCAAACATTCGGTACCAGACTTGCGGTTGTGGCTGAGATTCGTATCGCCACAAAGGACGTGTCTGGCGAACCCGAGTCGTACTTCGGTTGGCGATAGTGGTTGGCCACACGGAGTGCTTTTGCGCTCCATATCGCTCAACTTGTGGTGCGCTCGAGCTAGTCAGGCTCGTCAAGTAAACCGAAATGTACTTATGTGTTCACCCTGTTTGGTCGCTACTGCTTGAACCTAGGGTACCAAACTTACCAGTGGCGATCCCCGTTTAACCATGGTACCTAGATCCGCTAAGTCGCATGAGCCGGGCATGGTGGTATGGGACACCGTGGTCGAGCTGTCGGCCTACGCTGGGGCCATGTGCCTCCCCGTAGTGACCATTGCGCAACCAACTCGTGAGCCGAATACGGTGGTATGGGACACTGTATTCGAGCTGTCGATACTTCGGCGAGAGCCGAGTACGGTGAGATCTGTGCTCGTGCTGACGGGCGACGAGTCCCCGTGGTATCATCGAGTACACTCCAAGGGTCTGTGATTGGGACGAGTCTTTCACAGCAACTAGAGTGTGAGTTGAGCCGAGTACGGTGAGACCTGTACTTGAGCTGACGGCTAGTGATTGAGCCGAGTACGGTGAGACCTGTACTCGAGCTGACGGCCAGCAATTGAGCCGCATACGGTGAGATCTGTATCCGCGCTGACGGGTGACGAGCCCTTTGCGATGCCTTCACTACGCTTCTCAAACTATAATATCGTATGAGAATAACTAGGATTGACGACCCTAGAATGGATCATGTTGGGAATGATACAAGGGAGGTACCTTAGTTTCCCATACTGCTGATTGAAATGGACTAATAAAAACTTGGTAATCATGAGCATCATCGCACCGCATGTGCTTTGTAGATGTGGCGCACTGAGGGAGTAAGCATTCGCGAACGTAAGATGATGTCGCTTGAGGGTGGTTTGGCAAGGGCATACAGCATCATGTCATATCATTTTGCACTTAACAAAGAGTAGTTAGAAATGCTTGATTTGTACTGCTTTATCATTACTGCTTGATTGATTTGATAACATGTTAACTTATGCTTTATTGTTCCACTGAGTTAGCTACTCACTCCCACGTTACGGGACGGTGTTTGCAACACCCACCAGACTCTGTCGCAGGTGTAGATGGCGCCTTGGTTCAGGAGCCAGAGCCCGACTTTGATGAGGACCAGGAGGAGTTCTCCTTCATGCAGTACTCTGACGGCTTGCTTAGGCCGGCTGCATCGCGGGATTCTCAGGGCCTCTTTGAGGATTGTATTTTGGTTTTTGACTTAGAAACAATACATGTATATTGGTACTCAGCTAGTACTCATACTCTGGAGTTCAGAAAATTTTGTTACTTTACATACTTGAATATAAAATTTCAGTCTTCCGCTTGCCTTATACAATTGAACTGGAGTATGAATTACTGTTTTGGTATAATCTCATTCATGTTTATTGCGCTAACTCAGACAACATTTAACCAGCATTGTGTATGTTGCATAAGTGATGCGTTGGAACTCGGGAGTTGAGTTGAGTTCATACTCGACC